>VYZT01025386.1:755-47632 GCA_013400735.1 Pomatostomus ruficeps
AAGGAACTACAAGTGACAAACTTGCCTGGGTGGAATGGCTAAGGATTTTGCTGGGACAAACTTACATGATTAATGTTCTCTAAAATTCTCTTTGGCTCTTCTGAATGGATGCTCATCCCTGAGAAAATGAGATTTATAGTAATAGAGCAGAAAGCAGAGGGGTCTGTTTTGTGTGCTACGCTGGTAGAACATACACAGTTGCCAGAGCTGCACAGAAATAAAGAACCGTGGCAGCAGAAGCTGTTTGTAAACAATATTGCTGCTGTGAAACCCTGACATGAGTGTCCAGGGGAGAGCTGACAATAGGAGTCACAGAAACATCATCCCAACCCCTTTTTGGGAAGCTGGACGAGGACATTCCCCATGCGGAAGTGGCCATCGCTGCTCCTCAGTTCTGCCCTGTCTAAGCAAGGTATTTCATGCAAACACGGGAGTCTCTGACTGGCTTTGGAAGGAGCAGTGAGTCAAATTAAAGTTCCTGCTGCTGTATGCAAGGGCAAGGAGCAGCTCCAGGAACTCCTTCCAGTCTCCCAGTGTAGCTTCATTGTGGATAGCCATCATGTCATTAAGCAGTTAATTAAAGTGACATTTTGCATTATGTGTTGGCAGTCCTCTGTTCCAGGAGCTGTAGGCTTAAGTGATAATATATGCATAAGGGTCAGATCTGTGTTACAGACATTTGTGAGTCTCAGAGGAGGTCTGATCCCTGCACGGCTGTTCTGGCAGAGATGTTTTAATCCAGATGCTTAATCATGTTATACCAGTACAGGAAAAAAGAAAGGTTAACCTCACCCCTTGTGTAGAGCCACTTAAAATTTTCCTTTCAGAAGGCTCATGGGTAAAACGGAAACTTTGCTGAGCCAGTCAAGCAAAATCAGTTTTAGGAGAGGGAGAGCAAAGGATTTGACAAGAAGTGAGTTTAAAGAAAAGATTCTGAGGGATGAAGCAGTGGTTAGACAAAACACTTGGCATGAGGAGATGAAGAAGGTGGGTAGAAGGTGGAATAAAATGCTGTGCAGAACATCAGCACAGGAAGAGGACTAAGGAATGGAAATAAGGAAGAGATTGGTAATGCTTGGGTCAAATCACAGGACAACTTTAAACTATGAAATGAAAATTAGTTACTGTATTTCTGGTGTTCTTAAACGTTTATATAGTTTGTTTTCTTTACCTGAAGGGATTTTAAGTGTCTCTAATTTCATGATTTTTTAAAAATATAAGTTTAATCTTGATTAATGGTATTTAAGAAGTTTCATTACAAGACCTTCCTGTCAGGGAAGTTAAAGGTTGCCAGTTGGCCATCTGCATGGAAAACAGAGCAGAGGGAAGTGGAAAATCCTTACCTAAATTAATTATTTTTTGTTGTTGTGAGGCAACATGATGCATTACTAATGTACACACAAAACAAATCTTGAGATAATGGGTTTTCTATTTGAGATTAATTTTATTATTATGTTCATTTGTGACTTGTATGTTTCTTACATACAACTATTTCTCTGCTTTCTTCCACAAGCAAGGCACTAGGAGAAGCAACTATTATAGCCTTTACTTTTTTACCTACCATGTCTAATTAATGACCAGTAAGATCTGGAGGGGCCAGATTTTCCCTTGATGGCCCTGTATGGTGCTCGTCTTGCTATGACTTTTCATGCAGAGACAATTCAGTTCAAGCAGAAAGAGCCAAAGCAAATAGATAGTGAGTGAAATATTATTTCTGGACTTAGTGTGAACACATTACATTTAAAGAACCAGCAAACACCTCAAATCTTTAGAGAAAGAAGCTTTAAAGATTTGAAAAGCTGTAAAAGTCAAATATTTCTGTTTGCTTTATTTCTTCCCCAAACTGTAGAAATGTGCTCTTGTAGAACCTTTAGGTGTTGCTGAACCAAAGTCTTTTTTAGGTGCTTTATTTATTATAGAGAGCTTTTCATTCCTCTCAAAGGGTGTGCATGTGTGTAGTGGGGGAGGGAGAAGGGAAGATCAGGGACTTTTGGGAACAGGGCATAAATCAAAGGTTTCCAGTGGCTGCTTATGGAACATTGTGTCAGAATAAGCTGCAGTCTAGCAGCTCAGGATGAAGTTTTGCTGGTTTTTCTGCTTTGACTTTTAATGCAGCATTTGCTGGCTGAGAGCATTCGAGAAGATAAAACTAAAAGCACTAAAACTAATTCTCTAAAACAATGAGGTTTTTGTTTTTCTCTAACTATACTGCTATGAACGAGACCTTTCTGACCTGTTTGCTACTAAGAATTCTGACGTTGAAAGTTCAGTTTCTCATAACGAATTTATGAAATAGTGCATTTTATTACTTTTTTCCCCTTCCTTTCAATTTTATTTTGTGGGATTCGTTTCAATATACTATTTTTTGCTTTTCTAGGTGCCACTGCAGAGGAAATAAACCAGCACTGGGAATGGCTGGAACAAAACTTGCTCCATACTTTGTCTGTGTTTGACAATAAAGAAGATATTGTTAGTTTTGTCAAAGGTAAAGTGAAGGTAAGGAAACTGTCTCACTTTCACCTTCCCCTGCCCAATTACATGTGGTTTATTAGAAGAATGTAATGAATTTGTTGTCATTCATCCTTGGTTTTGACCATCTAAACATTACTGGTTTTCTGTGTGACTCTTGCACCTGATGTGGCCAACACATGAAGCTGCTGGCTCACCAAACGGCTGGAGAAATGACCATTCTTTTGGAAGGTTAAAGAATTTTAAAAGTAAGGAATTTTGTGACCATAAATCAGATTAAAAATAACAATGGCACGTGGGGAGTAACTTAGAAAGCCTGGTGTCCTGAGCTCTGCTTTTAATGAAATACATACTCCAAGAGGAGCTTAGTGATAGCCAGTGGGGGTGTGGGATCACTAGTTGCTGCTGTACCTCAGGTCCTGCTACAAGCTTTTCCCTGCTAAGAGTTTTAGTGGGATGCTTTTCCCCCTACAGCCTCTTTTCCAGTTTGGAAATTTTGTAGGTACATAATGCTTTTGGTGAATTTCAAGCTTGCTGCTGTGAGCTCTGAATCTGGGGTAGAAGAGGACAGAGGCAAAACATCACTGTACAAATTGTAGTTTTTATCCTGCTTTCTTTAAAATAAGGCATTTTGTCTTAAGTACACTGAAATACCAAATACAATTAATCTCTCTTGATAACACAGTGACACCCTGTTACCTAGCACAATGCATATTTTAAATTCTTCAGGTTTCATTAGTTAATGTTAAGTCCAGGTTTTGGACCCTTGCACCTGCTGTAGACTTAGCATATTAGGACTGCTTGTTAATTGCAAATTATACCAGGTGTAATAACATGTGGATTGTTTGTCTGCATGGTGCAATGCATACTTAAGTCCTTTGTTGTTATACCACTATTAAAAATCTGAAATCTTAATTATATTTATGTAGATGTTCTTGAAACCATGTTTGTGTTGGTTCCAAGTGTGTCCCAAGTTACTGACACATCTGACTGCATTGCTTTTTTGTAGGTAAATAGTACTGGTCAGTGTATACAACTGTTACTCTACTTCAGCTCTGTATATACACAATAAGAGCAATCACAAGCCATAGTGAAAGTGTAGAGATATGGTTCTGCCAGACTCATTGAAAAAAATATATATAGGGAAAAGAAGGGAGCTTTGGGAGCATTCAAAATGTAAGAGAGATGCAAGCACTAGAGAAATTTCTCCATTTGTGAAAACTGCAAATTGACTGGAATTTTCTTTGTAAGAAAGGGTTGCATTATTTAAATTTGAATGGGTAGCTTGTAGCAACTTGCCTGTGTGTGAGTGCCGTAGCTTTATCCTGATACATGGTCTTGTTCCGGACTCAGGCACTGATTGCAGAGGAAACGAGCAGCAAGCTCGCTGAGCAGGAGGAAGACCCCGAGAAGTTCCGAGAAGCCCTGGTGAAATTTGAATCCAGATTTAATTTTCCCGAAGCAGAGAAGTTGATCACCTATTATTCCTGTTGCTGTTGGAAAGGAAAAGTTCCTCGGCAAGGCTGGCTTTATTTGAGCATCAATCATCTCTGTTTTTATTCCTTCTTCCTGGGCAAAGAATGTAAGTGTAAATGCACAAGAAATCTTATGCTGGAGAGAGATAGAAATATAACTACATTTGAAAACAAGAATAGCCAGGGTTGTTATGAAAAGCCTAGTTCACCTCTGAAGTTTAGTTTCTGAGTTTTTAGTTGTTCAGGTGAAAAATCCTGTTTAATCTAGTTTTCATTTAACCCTTTGTATTTTAATATGTATTAATCCAGTAATAAAAATGACACTGCAAAAGCACACAGACATAGCTGCTTTCTGGTGTTTCTTTTTGGCGTGGTGAAGCAATCTTAAGATGTAGCAGACCTCCTACAAGTTCTAAAATAGAGACGTCTAGTGCTGAAAACAGCAAGTAAGGATGGGTCCCTCCCACGTGCAGGGAAGCAGAGTCACCACATCGATGCACGGTGGTAGGGGAAGGGTTGATGGGGCCAGGGATGCTTGAGTCAAGGCTTCAGGCTGCCTGCCTGAAGATAGCCCAGGAAGCATAAAAGGAATGTGCCCTGGAGAAACAGGTGAAAATTCAAAGTTTTTAAGGAAAAACAACAGTGACTTAGGGATTTTTTTGTGTTTCTGAATAGCAGTGCAGTAAGGTCACAAGAAGTGTGTCCTGGGGCTTTTTAGACTTTCAGATGGTTCAGCAAGTTCTAAGGATTTGGTTGTGGTGTTCCTCACCAAGAGAAAGAATTGTGTGATTATTAAAAGCCTGTCAGAATAGATATTAGAAGGTAAAAATGAAAGTAACAGACATAAGATGGTAAAAATGAATGTAGCCATTTAAACTCCATAGCATTTCTTTGTTTGGTAAAATTGTGCATAAACAACTAGCCTTTTAAGGCTTGTTTATCCTGCTGTAACTTAAACAAGGTTAGCAATAGAAACCTGTACTGCTGTAAATATAGCACTATTTGTCAGTTGTAACAATTAGGAAAACTTTGCCTTATTCCATCTGGATTTAATATTGAGATATAGCTGTAGGTTTAAAAGTGAAGTACATCTTAAGAAAGATAGTAACTTGTAATTTGTAAGACTAAAAACATAAAAAGACATGCTTAGAGCTGGAGGCCCTTTATTTTGACAATGGAACATACAGTGTTCATTAACCATTGTAGTCATTGCATTGCCTTTGTGTTGTCATACATTAGCATGGAAATGTGAGAAAACCCCCTGAATTTTCTTTTGGTTAAGCAAACTTCCCTAGCTCAGTGGGAAGCAGCATATATGCTGAAATGGTTCCAACTTCCTTGATTGTGATAAGGGAGATTAATTCTGTTTCGCTAGTGTTTTGTCATGTTTATGAAATATTTGTGTTACAGGGAATAATCCAGATTTAATATAGTTCTGGTTGTTACTCTTTGAGAAACTGATGCTGATTACATGCAGAACAAGTGATTCATTGCCTTTTTTTTTTTTCAGGTAGCAATCACAAATTAAATCTGGTTAAATCTAGTCTTGAAGATATTGCTAAGAAATCACATTTATTGTGTTCTTCAATACTGCACAGAGAAAAAACCCAATATATGAGTTGCAATAAAATTAGTTCTCAATTGTTTTACCTCTATAAGAATCCCCCCCAAATTGTAAACTGCAATCTCCTTATAGGCAAAGTGTTAAGTCTTCTGCTTCTTTTCCCTTCTTCTTGTTTTATTTTGTGTTGAAGTAACCTGGAATGCAATATTAGAACCTGTTTTCAACTTCTCATAAAATTAATTTACGGCTTATGTGAATACCAACTCCATGGAAAATTTTTTCCAGGACCAGTCCCTTTTTATCTAAGCCTCAAAGTATTTGTAGGATTTCGGAGGTTTAGATCGTCAGATAGCTTGAAAGGGTGTGCCAAGGTTTCTTCACATTTTTTAATTCAATTTGTGTTTTTCTGAAACTTTGAAGACTTTGTACCTTTTATCAGTGGCTTGGGTCCCATACAGGCTGTTGTGCTTTTTCTGTAACCAACACTGCTGAGCCTGTGTGGCTCTGACCTGCCTGAACAGCAGTGCTGTTGCTATGGTGTTTTTAATCTTTCTTCCCTTGGCTGGGCTGGTACAGATGATTTTATGACCATTTGCAACAGTCTGTGCATGTTGATGCAGCTGTGCTTTATTTAAGTAAGAAAAAATGTAATCTCCAAATAATCTTGACAGCTGTGGTTCATGTAGTACAGAAAACTTGCTGAGGGTTGCTGCTTAGGTAATTAATGATCATGGATAAGTGTCGTATATATATGACAATGTTTGTTATTACTGCCTTTTTATTGCTTTATTGGCATCAGAAGACCAGCTAGGGATATTAGGGGGTGTAGTCATGATGTTATTGAAACAGAGAAGTCTGGGAAGCTTCCAACAGTTGTTAAGAAGAAATTTAATCTATTTTAAAGTCCTTTTCAGCCTAATTTCTACCCAGAGATTCATGTGAGAGGCAAGTAACATCCTGCAGTAGTTGTCTAAAATAAGCTGATTCTGTTTGCCACTCGTATTTATATGATTCAACAGCTTTAAGTGTAGAGAACAGTGTCCTACACTTCTTGCTCTCTATAAACAAGTCTGACTATAGTTAATGTTTAGGGCAAGATGTGCCTGTGCATCTTTTCAGTAAAAAGTAACCAAAATGGGAAGTTCCCAATGCCTAGGCAGCTTTATTTTAGTGTCCTGTTTATAGTAATAATTACACTTTATAGCAGTCTCCATGTGCAAAAGCTTCCTTTTGGATGGGAGTTAGCTTTATTTTAAAAGCTAAAGTAACTGTGCATGTAATTGGTTTTCCACCTGCCTACAGTTTTGTTTCTGGGAGATTATAAAGCCTTTCCCTCTTACCTTTGTACTCTGGAGATGAACTGTTTCTTCTGATGGTAAGGAAGCAGGCTGCAGAAATTACTTTTAGAGGAGTTAGGAGCACAGCATATGGCAGATGTTCTGCAAAGGCACCACTCCCCAGTCTAGCATTTCTTGTGAAAATAGTTAAAATTTTGAGGGAGAGATTCTGAAAAAGACATGTCTTTTGGAGTGGGTGAGATTGAATGCAGAATCATAACAGACATTTCAGCATGTGCTTGGTCTTGCCTGTAAAAATGTATCTCTTCTTTGGTTTGCATTTCATTCTGAATTTGATTGTTTCCCAAATTTGAAAAATGTAAGCAGAGTTTCCAACTCACTTTTGCTGTTCTCTTGGATTGCAGTGAAACTTATCATTCCGTGGGTTGAGGTCCAAAAACTGGAAAGAACCTCCAATGTCTTCATGACGGACACAGTCCGTGTCACTACAGTGAATAAAGACCGCGACTTCTCCACGTTCCTCAATATCACTGAGGCTTTCAGAATCATGGAGCAGCTTGCAGATGTGACGCTCCGAAGGCTACTGGATAATGAAGTCTTTGAACTGGATCTAGGCCTGCAGGATCCTACTCAGATTACCAAGAGGTAAAAAGCTAAACTGTTGTATGAGCAGAGGTTCAATAGTGGCTTGGTGTGTTAGCTGGGTATGATTTCAAATCTGTGTTTGATTGGGTGCCAAAGAGACTTCCTAATGTGTTATGCTGTATCCAAAAGGTGCATTTTAGTTTGGATGCAAGATACATTTTTCAACTTTAAATTCTTCCTTTAAACAACACAAAGTTTCAAAAGTACTGTTCCCCATAGAAGGGAAAATTGCAGCAAGGGGTATTTTCCATCTTCCCTGAAGAGCAGCATTATTTTGCTTATAATTCTGGTAATGTGTAGGCTTTCTTAGTGCCTTCCGTTCTTTAGAATTACAGCTTTTGATCATATCTGAAACACGGAATTCCCATTAGTGTGATTGTCATAGCCAACTTAGCAAGCAGTTACAGGACTTAGAAAATGCACAGTTGTGATACTGCTATCATCAACTCTACCTGAAATGCATCTCTGCATTCCTCTCCCACTACAGAAATGCATTCGGTTCTCAGGGAAAGACTGATGGCTATTTCTCTGCTAGTAGCACAACACACAACTGTTTTATTTGCTGCTCTGAAAAAGGGGGAGGGAAACTGCCCTGAGGAATTTTAGGTGGGCAGGGTGGAATAGCCCAAACTGGAATTTGCCTGGGGCATCAAGGTTAAGGTGCTGATTTAGAATACTCCTTTTCTGAATGGGATGTGAGTGGATCGGTTATCTCCTCTTGAATCGTGTCCTTTCCTGCTCTTCCTTCCTCTCCCTCTGCCAGGGTTATGAAGAGAATCACCCAGTTGTTGCTTCCTGACTAAAACATAAGGAATGCATGGTATCATATTTCAAAAAACACCAGTAGCCATTTTATTGTTTCTGAGGGACATTTTTACAGTGGTGGTGGGAATACATCTCAGCTAAATGCTTCTGCAAAGTTTCATAATGGAGTTTAAAACAATCAAATGGACTTCTCTGCAATTTCATATGTACACCCAGTAAGGAAAATCACTGACACCAGGATTTCATCTGTGATGTTATCGAAGAATTCCCTTGAGATAACAGAGTGGTGAGCAACCATAAACATCTTTGCAACCTTTTTTTTAATAGCCAGGGTTCCTTGGAATACAAGAGCTACCATTGTTTTTACACTGTATGTGTAACTGGTTGTTTTTAACATTGCAGGCTTTTGGCTCGAGATGTAGGGATATGTACTTTAGCTAATGGAGAATATGGCTGTGATAGGTTGTATCTGAGCCCCTTTCCATGCTTTATCATTTCATCCTCCTCCTGCTTTTGGGCTGAAAAGTTAGATGCAAGAAAAGAAATCCAGAGTACATGTAACAAAAACCTGGAGGGAGATATTTTTCAGCATCTACTGATTTTTGTCATTGTCTCTTCACAAAATAGTTTTTGAATCAGGGGTACTAACTGAATGCAAAGAAAGTAGAATTGCAGTTGTAAAAGAAAGTATAAGCTTAGTAATATGCTATAATAAGGGGCTCTCAGGGAATCAACTTGTAAGTACCTTGTGGCATTTTTGAAAAGTAGTGTGTCTATTAGCAGTCAGGCAAGAGAAACCGTCCCACACATTTCTTCAAACAGGTTCTCTCTCTTCTTCCTTCCAACTAAAGAAGAAAAAAAAAGTTAAATGAACAGAGGAGATTGAAGGTCAAAAATACATTTACTGGAGATTTTCTGATCAAAATGTTCTCTAACCTGTGCTGTGACTTGGGATGGCAGAAAGGGAAACATGGAAGATGTCAAAATCTCATTTCCTCTGCATGAATTAGGTAGTGGTTGGATAAGTTGCTGTTTCTGGTGCCCTTTGTCCCACTTCAGCAACCACTTTGATGTAAGGTGATTAAGCAAGACTGTAGTTTGAATAGTGGATAAACTGGTTTTTAGTGTTAACATGTTTTTGGGGGGGGGATGTTGTACTTTTTTTTGGTGTTTGAAGTTTTTGTTGCTGCTTTTTTTCTTGAAGTCATCGTAGCACTATGAGAACAATTACTTTCCTCTCAACATGTTCCCTCTAATAGTTGTCATTGTTAACTCCTCTGCATGATTTGGAAGCAAATAATAATCTATGAAGATGAGAGCAGACACACACATCATTGGAACTATTCCAGTTCTGACAAATTAATGAAGTTGCTGTAGATGGCTCTTGTTTGCTAGGCTTTCTTTTGTGAGAAGCTTGTTTTAATATCTTAATTTTTAAAAAAATACATTTTTAGTGCTATAATGATCTGTATATTCTACAGTCTGAAAATCATAAATCTTTGCTTTTCGTGAGGCTCTTGGAGTCATCTTGCTGAGCAGTGAAGGGATGGAACTCAGAGAGGCCATGGGATTAGGCCCACAGCCTGTGACAGAAATTATATCATGGCCAGAGTCAAACAAGTCAGTATGCAATTGTTTGTGCTGTTTAATGAAATAATAAGGCACAGAACAATGGATTATGAAGGGATTAATGGCAATTGAGATAATTGCCATAAAAAGCAAAGTAAAGCTGAGGTATTTGGTACCTACAAATACCATTTCTTGCTGACATATGTGTGTGCCATACAATTTTACTGGAACACATGTGGTAACTATATTTTCTTTTTTAAAAAGAAGGCTGCAACAGTCTCTGGTAGAGGTTTCTTGTACTTCTAATTTCCATCTCTTTCAGGATGCAAAAATACCCATTGCATTTCTCAAATGTAGTGAGAAATTCCCCAGAGCGGAACCCGCAATTTAAAAGCTTTAGTGCTGGTATCAGTTGGGTTTTAAAACTGTGATATGTTTTCCCAGGCTCTAACCACATCAATTTCTTTTCTTCATGTTTAACTGTGAATTACGAATGAGAATGACTTTGCTTCATGTGAAGGCAAAGAAGGTTGCTAACACTGATCTAAGCTCAATGGAAACTGTTTGAAGTATCTTGAGTCATAAATGTCACTTCAGCCTGCATTTATTCCTTCAGAGAGGGAACCTGAGAATGCCTTAAACAAGGAGAATGTGTCTAGAAAGAACCTCCTTTTATTGCATCTCTGTAACAAAAGGTAGGATTTGGGTTATCTCTGTGTGATTGCCTGATGTGTTTTTAAGGACTTGCAGTAATGGGCATATCAGGATCCATACCAGTGCTTCACTATTCTGTCACTTAGAAGTCTGAGGTCTAACTTGAATCTTTCGTACTTTTTGAGTCTGTCACTTCTTGTTCTACCCAGTACTATCAAAGAGATCAGATGTGCTCTCTTTCTTTAGAGCAATCATTTGTGTGTTTGGAGGTTGATGTGCACCTTCTTTCTCTTTTTTTCTTTAAACTGCACTGCCCTACTTCTGCCAGGGTTTTCTTATCAGTCCAGATTTTAGCCATTCTGGTCACTCTTCTCTGGACATTCATCACTGATGCCATGTGGGGGCAGGCGTGCAGTGGTGGGATACAGTATTGCCCCAGAAACCATGTCAGTGCTGACCAGGGCAGGAGCAGCGTGACTGTCTGCTGCAGTTCTGGGACTGCCATGCTTCCTCTTGGTGGCCATGCACTTCTGCAGCCCAGCACAGTGTTCCTCTTCCTCCTGTGAGCACGAGGCTATTGGCTCTTGTTCAGCTTGTGATCCTGTGTAACCCCAAGAGGTAGCTCCTGGTGGAGTCCATATACATGCTGCATTTGTGAAGCTTATGATGTGTAGCTGAAAATATTTATAATGCTTTTTTTTTTCCCCATAACATCCCTTAAATGCATGAATATAAATCTGAACCTGATCCTATTCTTCCATTCATTAGCCTCTACCAGCCATGCATCAAATGCAAGTTTAGTAACAAGCTTTTGATCCATCACACAGATTGCCAATAAAGACATTGAACAGAAGCTAATCTTGGACAGATTCCCAAGGGGGTCCTCTTGATACAACCTCCCAATTTACCAGGAAGCCCTGAAGGGCTGTGTTTTGAGGTACTCTTTTTCAACTGGCTTGGTACAACAGTTTGTCACTTCTAGTTTTATTAGTTCCATGAGAGGATATATTGAGACTTTAATAAATTTTAGCTAAAACATTCATTGCAACTCCTTCATCTAGAAGTCTAGTGTTCTTGCTGTGTAAGGAAATGATGTTCAGTTTATGTGTGTCCTGACAAGTCCATGTTGGCTCTTCTCAGATAACATCTTCTGGCTTGCTTATAAGAAGCCTTTCTTCCCACACAAATTTAGCAGTTCTTCAAATAAACAAGACATATATTGTTGGATGTGTTATTTCCAAAGTATCTGACTTTCTGGAGTCCGAATAGCAAGAAGAATATAGTAATCACTCTCTTAAAGCAAGAGGTCAACAAGTCTGTTTAGATTTTAGATAGGCAGAAAGTGATTCAGCAGAGCTAAAATCTTGCCAAGTTGGCTTCTGCTGGATTTAAAGCACAGAAAAACATTTGACAGAGGACAGCATTTTAAGTGTCCTGATACTTTTAGGCATTTTGTTAGTCTTGTGTGTGTTATTTCCTTTAATTTAAAATTCTTGGAAGGTAACGTGGGGGTCATGCACAAGGAGTTATTGCAGTCCAGGCTTGCCATTCACTTTGAAGTGCTGGAGTTGGAGGCAGTCCATGATCCCATAATATGCAAGTTGGGAGCTGCACTCAGAAGGAATTGCTGAGTTTTTTGAAAAGTAGGGAATGAGGCAGTTGCATCTTCTCATCTTTTATTCTTCTGATGCTTGTGTAAATACTCAATAAACATTATTTTTACATAATGATAGCTTTCCTTGTTTTAGTTAAGTACCACTCACTATGCTGCATTTGCTTAAAAACCAAACCAACTTGGAAATTGTTAAGCGAGAGCAGAAATTTTCAAACAGGTAGGGGTGCAAGTAGAAAGGTTGCATTTCTGTTAGGCATTGGAGGTACTGTGAAACTCTAAATGGAATCTATGGGACTTGGTGACGTTGGCCTGTCTTTGTCGTATCATATTTAAACAATTGCCTGTCTCATTTTAGGAGCTAAATTTGTTTGTGGGTTTTTTCAAGTTGTAGGGTTGGGGTTTTTTTTAACCAACTCTAATTTTGTTTGGCTGTGTTTATGAATGGAAGCCTTTAAGCTGTAGAGTTTGCTTGCTTATCAGGAAATGTATTTGTGGTGTTCATCTTTGGAATAAAACCTCTTGTTTGAGCCCATAGTGATAGGTGCTGACAGCATCTCATCCCCCTACCACTTGTGCTACCACTTTTCATTCCAAGATCCCTCCTCCAAGCAGGCTGGCCCATTTCAGCACTTGTTTCTGGGGCAGCCCTGGCTGTGCTGTGGTGTCTATGGTGTCCCTGTGTGAGCCTGTGTGTGAGTCATGGGGGGACAGGCAGTTCCAGGGATGTTGGGGTTGGAAGCCTTTCCTGGGTACAGGGTGAGTGGGGGTGGGTGGATACAGTGCTGGTGAATTCACTTAGTTTCAGATGTGATGAATGTCATTCTTCTTCAGCTTAAAATCTTGTGGCTTGTTGTCTGAAAGGCCCTGCACATGGAGCCCACAGCTCCAAGAAACACAGCAAAATCCTGAAAACCCAGAAGCTTCAGATTTTGGAGCATAGGAGACAGCTCTTTAATGACAGACAACATGTGCCTCAACACATGGTCCCACTCTTCTGTATAAAGCCTCTTTTTACCTGAAGGTTTGGAAATCTTCACAACCAAGTAGATGCAGGGAGGCTCTTACCTTTCAGCACAATAGCAGGAGAGCACAGCTCTGCCAGACCAGACTGCAGATGCTATCAGCAGCATTCATCTGTGCTGTACAGAAATGGAAAATATTTTAGCGGTGAGTAAACTAGGAGGCATATCCTGATCCAGCTTTGTCACAATAGCAGATCACTGCAGGCACTTACCAGAGTTGCTCTTGCTGTGGAATTTTAGTTCAGGAGCAACCTTTTTGTCTTTCCTCACAAAGAGGGTTTCTCTTTGTTCTCTGTGAAAAAACAGGAGACTATTTGTCTGCTTTCTTTGGATAATATTATTAAGGAAGATAATGCTTGAGGAGGAAACAGAAGCTGAACGCTGGTTGAATGCATTCTGTCTTTTCTGTTGCTTGCAGATACAGATCCTCCCTTCTCAGGTCTCAGTTTGTTCTGGATTGTCTTCCTCCCTGTTACACTGGGCTATGTCTTTTTCTATGGATTAAACTAAACTAAAAAAAAAACCCCCAAACCCAAACAAACAATTGATTTACTTACTGAGGCAGTGGCTTAATTTGTCTCAACTTACATTTTAACAGCAGGGAAAGTGTCTGCAGGAGAAGAGGGTGAAGGAAGGAGTGGAGAGGGGATTTACAGTACCAAGGTACCACTCCCTGTTCTGCTTCAGCCCACACTTTAAATTCTTTCAATGGCAAAAAATCAAGCTTTTTTTTTTTTTTCCCTAAGGTGAATCATGCTAGGAAAAATTTACTTGTGAAGAGAATTATAGAATTTAAGCCCTAATGTTTCTGGAGCTGCTGTTGGTGAGCTAATATCCGTGGCCTGTTTATAATGTAATTGCATAGTTCTGTAAATTACTGCAGGCTTCTTCATTAAGAAAGGAGAAGAAAAATAAGTCCCCGGAGTCAAGTCTGCATAACCATAGCTCAGTAATGAAAGTTTCATTTATTTAAACTTCTCTTGCCACATAAATGTGGATGGGTGGCTGGAAGGAGGCCAAGTTCAAACCGAATGTGGCTGGTGCTGTTATTCCCAACTGAGTCTGTAAGTGACCTGAAACTGTTTTGCATTTTGAAACTGTTCTGAGGGCTCTCTGAGATTGATACCTGTGCAAGTCAATGATTCCATCATGTAAATGCCACCATCATTAACACTTCTATTGCTGACCACTTTGGAAGTAGTCGTTGAGCAAATGCATTACTTTGTATGCAGGTGCAGGTCTCTGGGATGATGTTGGTAATGCTACTGTGAAGGGAGACAAGGAACATGAAGCTAATCTCCCTTGCCCAATATATGTTCATCAGATGAAAGATTTAGTTATCTCCTGGGCACTGAAATTTGTAACTCTTAGAGTCTGTCAAGTCATCCAGCAGCAATAGAAAATGCATGGTTAAAGAATAAAAATTAAAAAACCCCTCAAACCAGCAAAACAGCTGATTCAAATTAGTGTCCTTTCCCTTCCTAGTTACTGTACTAGTTGCTTTTGACCTTATTGTTAAACAAGCAGTCATTGATAATGTTTTTCTTTTATTGTATTTCAAAGTTGCTTATTTAATGCTCTGTTGGCATAGGCACTAGAGATTGCTGTGCACAGTGTTTTTATTCTGTATTCCTTGCTCTTGGTGAGGCCAACAAGGAAAGTGAACCTCACCCTGTATGCCCTGGCTTTCGGGATCTTGTGATTTGTTCTTTCTGCTTTTTTTTAAGGGATCTTGAAGCCAGAGCACAGAATGAATTCTTTCGGGCCTTCTTCAGATTGCCTAGGAAGGAGAAGCTGCATGAAGTTGTGGACTGCTCTCTCTGGACGCCATTCAGTCGCTGTCACACTGCAGGGAGGATGTATACTTCAGACAGCTATATCTGTTTTGCCAGCAAAGAAAATGGCTGCTGCACTGTTATCATCCCACTTAGAGAGGTAGAGTTGTTTGTTTGTTTCATTTTGGGTCCTTATCTGCCTTTTTCTGCCTTAAGCCTCCGCTGCCGCTTGACTTACCTGCGAAGTATTGTTTGATGAAAAAGAGTAGGATGCTTGTGTGTATCCTGCCTACAGGATTGTTGTACAGCTTGTTCTGTGACTCATTAGGGCCTGAGCTCCTAAAAATATGGGTGATTCTACACTGTCCTCAAAGTGAAGTATGGACAGGTAATGCAGCAGGACAGAACACTGCAAAAACAGAGTCTGCTTGGTCCAAGACTTGGATAGGGCTCCCCTCCCAGCTCCACAAACGTGTACATCCAGCTTGATGTTGATGAAGACCAGCTTGGACCCATTCCAGCAATGCAGAAACATCCTTGCTCGGGGTCAACACATAACACAAGCTCTCCCTCCATAGACAACCTCCAACAAACCTGTGGATACTTTGTAAAGCTGTAGGGCAAAGAGAAAGAGGGGATGTTACGGATGCAGTGATGGGCTGACAAATTTCCATGATATAAACAGATGAATTTAAATGGAGGGAGAGCACAAGGGAAGGTGGTGGGAGTAGAACAGGAGAAGAAAGCTGTCAGCTAACACCTGTCTGATTTGCTGTGAATACAAGGCTGTTATGATCTCCTAATTAAAGCTTTCCTTTCATCCTTGACTAATAATAGGGTAACATCCAAATCATATCCTAACTGTAGCAACTTACCTTACGCTGTTGCAGAACCAGAAAACAGTATGAGAACAGTGTTGTATACTTAACCAAAATTAATAAAAGAACTGTTTTTCCCCATCTTCAGAGGTAGGAAAGTAAATTTCCTTCTCCACCCCCAGAATTTGATCAACTTGATCCTTTTCTAAATAATTTTTTTGATCATACACCCCTATCTTATCTTTTCCCTCAGTCTACTGTTCAGAAGTGGGATGCAAAGTAATTTAGATAAAAATAAGAGACATCTGGGATATTTTTGGTATCTGCTTTGAGCTTCTAAAGAGACCACAAACTTCAGGCAGTAGGGTGTGTTTGATCAAGGAAAGCCAGTATGAGTAACCACATTTAAAGTGTGCATATGAAATGCTGTGTTTGTACGTTTTGCTACATGTAGAATATTTGCAGATGTTTCTGTGGATGTGGTGCCTAATGCATTTTCTGTAATGTCTCTGGAAAAAGGTAATCAGTATAGAGAAGATGGAGGACACAAGCCTTCTCCCTAATCCCATCATTGTTAGCATAAGGAGTAAGACAGCCTTTCAGTTCATTGAGCTGAGGGACCGGGATACTTTGGTGGAGAACTTGCTCCAGAGGCTAAAACAGGTGAACTCCAGCAACCCATTGCACTGCAACAACTTGCAAAATAACAATCAGGTACTGAACTTTTATTTTATTATTAATTCAATATGTTTATCCATTATTCCACTGTCCTGCCTTCTTTGGGAGGCCCCCAAATTGATCTTGAGCCAATGTTTATCTGATGCCAGCTTTAAAGACCTGCCTGGTGGGATAGAGGACTCTCACAGCATAGCTATGATTGACATGCTGGAGAGAGCAGGGACAGTGGTGGGCAGCTAGGCTGCCCTTCACAGAGTCCTCAACAGTCTGGAGGAATGGGCTGAGACCTCACAAAGTTCAACAAAAGCAAATGTGAAATCTGGCAAAATAAGCACATGTGGCAGGAGAGGCTGGGGACTGGCTGGTTGGAGAACAGCTGTGTGGGAAAGGTGGAGGAGTCATGAACAAGTCGAGCTTGTAAGTCAGGAATGTGCTCTTACAATGCAGAGGGACAAGCCCATATCAGGTTGTACTAGCAGGATCGTAACCAGCAGGTCATGGGGTGTTACTATTCCCATTTATTCAGCACTTACAAGGCCAATCAGGAGTGCTATGTCCAGTTTTGACTCTGCTCCATTACACATGAAAAGCACTGATAATTTGGAGTAAGTCTAGTGGAGGGCTGCAAGATGGTCAGGGGCTGGAGCACATGCTTTGTAAGGAGAGGTGGAAGGGAGCAGGGCTTCCTCAGCCACCCTTCTGCTAGGTACTGGGGAGTTGGAAGATGGAGGCAGACTCTTCTTCGATATGCCAGTTGAAAGACAAGCAGCCACAGCCTCGAGATTTAGCAAGGAAAAATCCCAGTAGATAAAAAGACAGATTTCCCCTCATGGTTAGACAGAACTGGACCAGGCTGCCCAGAGAGGCTGTGCACTCTCCTTTCTTGGAGCTACTCCACTTGACTGGGCACAGACCCCAGCAGCCAGGGCTGAGGGCTCTTGCTTTGAGCAGGGGATTGAAAAAGATAGTCCTCTCCAACCTGAATTATTCTGTGATTTTGTTTTTCAAATTCTAACAGAAGACTGTTTGGTAGCTTGTCATCAAGGACACTTAGAATTGCCTAGCAACTTTTGGTTTAAAGTGACAACCCTTTTCCTGATATGCAAATAAATGACAATTGGTATAAAGTCTTGAGTAGGACCTTTCCTCCTGAAAGGTGCTAAAGATTTGGATGCAAAAGGCAAAGGGTAACCCAGCTCTGTGTCTTAAGGACAGTTGAGGATGTAGTTCTTACCCTTTTCAGTCACTACCACTTTGATTCTGCATTACAGAACATCCTTGCCTTCGGATCCACGTGCATGCCGGGGGATGAGGAGCCTGGATATCTGGGAACAGAGGCTTCACAAGGGAAGGAGAGAAGTGAATGTGAAAAGGAGAACAATTATTTGCTCAATGCAGAAGCACTAAGGTCAGACTTCCATCAGTCAGGAATGTCAGGCCTCGATTTTGGAAAGGTATGTAACATTTGGGGGAAGCTGTAGGAGTTTCAGGGTTTTTTTTTGTTTTTAAAAGAGCTGGTGTTACATTCAGACAGATAGGCATTTATAGTAAAATGCACTCTGTATTGGTTGGAGAAGTTAGATATCGGATAACAGCTTTTCTATTTGCTTGGATTTTTTTCCTCTCCCTCTCCTCATTTCATTCTGGGGAATATTTATAATTTTTCTCCCTGTGCAATGAATTAGATATGCAAAGTGGGGAAAGTTGTGGTCCACAGAGCAGGCTTCCCTTTTCCACTGGTAATGGAAATACCTTGTGAAATTTCTAGCATGTGAAATGCTTTTGTTTACCAGTTCTCACCTGCACATGATCTGTTTTTTTTAAATATATCTTCTTGTTCCCAGTCTAGGGAGCAAATCAAAGAGAGCCTGTGGGATGACCATTTTGTAGAGTTTGGCAGAACCGTGTGCATGTTTCGCACAGAGAAAATCAGAAAACTTGTTGCTATGGGAATTCCCGAATCGTTAAGAGGCAAACTCTGGCTGCTTTTTTCAGGTGGGCATGCTTATAAATGTTGGCTGTAAGCATCATCTGATTCTGAACATGGCAAAACGTTCAGGCAAGAAATCTCCCAAGGGCAATTAAATGTCTTTACATGGAACCTGTGATACTACTTAAGGAAGAGAGATGATCTGAACTGAACTAATATATGCAAGGAAGTACCCAGGTAGATCTGTAAAAGTTTTATCTCAGGATGATATATCATGTGCAGAAGAATCAAAATAACATCTTTGTAATCTATGTAATTTAAAATTAGCATCATGTTTTCATAAAACAATGTTCAAGCATCAATTAGATTGTAGCGTAAATATTGAGTTAGCCCTAGACAAATCAGATTATTGCAAAACAATGACAATCTCAAAATTGGCAGACCTGCTTCTGCTTCTCATTGAATGTTGGCAGGGCTTACAGAAACTGGAGATGGAAAAAACAGCTCATTTCATTGACAGATATGGAAGAGCCAGAATGTGCGTACAATATGATCCAAAGTTTAGTCCTTGATCCAATATATGCCATATTCAGGCATTTGTAAATGTGGAGCTATTCCTTCTTGAAGGATGTGGACAGTGCTGAGTACATTTATCCCAGTAATATGTGTGAGTGGTGAGACACTTGGAAGGGGTTGCCCAGAGAAGCTGTGGATGCCCCCTCCCTGGAATTGTTCAAGGCCAGGCTGGGTGAGGCTTTGAGCAACCTGGTCTTCTGAAAGATGTCCCTGCCCACAGCAGGTGGGTTGGAATGAGATGGTCTTTTAGGTACCTTCCAACCCAAACTAATACCTTATGTTGGAGATGTCTTTTGCTCAATTAAGGCATTTTGAATAATGTTATGTCGTGCAAGCTTAGCTAATACTTAGTTTTCAAGACATGTATTCTGCTAGGACTTTCTCTTTTAGATCTGGATATTCATAGACCTTGTGAAAACCATCTTGCTTATACCCTTTTGAGCAGTAATTCCCACAACACTAGGTTTAGCATCCTCCTTATCTGCTCCCATCTTCCTCTTTTTCCCTTCCTGCTGCCTTCAGACGCTGAGACGGATCTTGCCTTGCATCCTGGGTACTATGTACATTTGGTGGAGGCATCCATGGGCAAGTGCTGCATGGCAGCAGAGGAGATTGAGCGTGACTTGCACCGCTCTCTGCCTGAGCACCCGGCCTTCCAGAGCGAGACAGGCATAGCTGCCCTGAGGAGGGTGCTCACAGCGTACGCCCACAGGAACCCCAAAATAGGATACTGCCAGGTGAGAAATTCCCAGTGGCATAATGCTCCCTGCTTTGTCTTCCCCGTCTTCCCACCCTCTGTTGTTCTTGAGAATGCTTTCAATGGTGCTTTTGATAAATAATGTCCTTTTATTTAGGAAAAATACCTTATTTTAGATATTAAATGTCATCTTTTCTTGGAAAACAATACATAGGCTCACAAAAAGGCTCTGTCCTAACAATATTCCTTCAGCATTTTGCAGACTGCATTTTGAGTTACAGGAGGGAAAAAAATGTTTCTGATGCTTCTGTTTGTTCAAAAGTGTGTTTCTTGGACAATACTTCGAGGCAGTGCAGGGCAAAGATGAGATTTATGTAAGTGCACTGGGGCAGAGGCTTAATGAACCTTTTGCCACTTTCTTCCAAAACTGATGATAAATGTTGAAAGTACTTCCTCTAGCTGGCCAGCTCCCTGAATTCTGATTAACATCAGACTGGTCCTGATACTAGAATAGGGGGCAGTGAAAGCAGCCCCAAAACACCTTGCAGTATCAGTTACCTGCTTTGTATCTTGGCAGTACTGTCCTTTTCTCCGTTGTTTCCTATTGCTCTTTCAAAAAGCAGTATACATAAGCTTGGAAAACTTGTTATGCCTTTGGGTTGCATTTATGTATTTGCTGTCTATTCTCTCTTTTTCTTGCTGTTTTTTTTTCTTAGTTCTTTATATCATGTTAGGCTACTTTTGTTCCTGTAAAAATAGCCATAGTTGAGCTTTTGTCAGTAGGATTTGCTGTCACTAACAAATCCCATTTTCTTCTTTGCCCTTGTAAGTCTATGAATATTTTGACCTCCGTGTTGCTGCTGTATGCCAAAGAGGAAGAAGCCTTTTGGCTGCTGGTTGCTGTGTGTGAACGAATGCTGCCGGATTACTTCAACCACCGAGTGATAGGTGAGCTCATGTTCATCTTTGTGCAGAGTAGGAAGGGGCAGCCACATGGCACAGGGGTGGGTGAAATGCCCAGCCTCTGCTGGGGTCCAGACCCCACAGATGAGGTGCTCCATCTACTTGTGTGGTGTGCTGGGACAGCAGCAGTGGCTGCTCAGATTCCAGCCAGGGTTGCTTTTGGTCTGAAGGGTTTGACCTGCAAGATCTATAAGTAAATGCTCAGCTTTACAGTTTCTTTTTTTCTTTCCTGTTGATCAGAAGGTGGTGACCCTTTTGCCTGTTCCGTAAATAGAAGAGCTCGGCTAGGAGTGTTCAGCGTTAAAGACTCGAGCTGTTTAAGATGAACCTAGGAAAGATCTGCTAGGGTAGCTATTTGTGATCTGACCTGTCTGAATGGCCTGGCTGCTGGAGCAATGCAGGCTTGCATCTACACTAGCCTTTGTAATGAGGGCTGATACAAGTCCCTCTGCAGAACGTGCCCTGCACTGTCTGTGCTGTGTCTCCCATATAGGTGCCATTATTTTTAAGATTGTTGTGCAAACTGCCTAATGCACAGAAAGAGAAGGGCTGAGCAGTATTTGTTCTTTGCAATCACTTCCTTCCCTTACAGAAATGTTTGATAGTTTTTCCCTGTTTAATGCTAACCTTAGTCCTTAGCTACAGCATCTGCTGTTACACCGTTGCTGTGGCAAAGGGAGGGACCAGGGTCACTAGTGAGGAAGTGAGGATAGGAGGAAATCCTGGCAGTAGTGGTTCTGGGAGCTAGAAATGGTCTGGGCACTCTTATGCTGCCTGTGGAGTGGAAGGAGACATCAGAGAAGATTTCTGGTCCTTTCCCTGAAGGATGGGGTTGTCATACCTCCCTCCTGATACTGTGTCACTGCACAGTTTCTGTTTTGTCACTGAACTGGCAAGAGGTAAGTTAAAGCTGAGTTATTTTGAAGTTTAGTTGGATGCTTAGCATGTTTTGTGGTGCTTTGAGTGCTGTTGCTATTTTCAGCTAGTGGACTGGGCATTGTAACTGCCCCACTTGTCAGAATTTTTCTTGTCTCCAAACTGCTATTTTGATAACTGACTTCCATGTTTGTCTGTCTCCTTCCTTGATTAAAGGAGAAGCAGCTTTATCTGTAGTCAAGCATCTCTATATATCATCAGCATGCTTTGGGTTACTCATAACTTTGATGCTTGCTGGGTTATTGCCCTTGAGTAGCTTTCTCCTCCCAACCTAATGAGTTGTCTCTCCCGGCCAGCCATATCCCTGCCTGGAGTTGTACTTAATGTGGGCTTCGTGTCTTGCCTGTCACTTGCCATGGCTACAGCGTACATTGTTTAAGTGCTGAGAGTTTTGGTTGTCCTGTCTCTCTTTTCTGGCCCTCTGTACCCCAAGGGAAGAGTCCTGTGTCTCTACTGCCGTGGCTCACCACAGTGTGAAGAGCCAAGAGCTTCAGCTTGGAAGCTGCCCCACTCTCCCTGGCTGAGCAGCATTGGTGCAGTTTTGCAGCATGGTTCCTTCACTGAGCACTTATTTCTGCAGCTCTGCTTTACCCTAGAACTTAATGTGCCCAAATTGGTGCTACTGATCTCCACCCTGCCCCTCCTCTGGTTTCTGTTGCTTGAGTTAGTGTTCTTGGCTTCGCATTTCAGTTGACGTTCTTTTTTGATTTGCAACCAGCTCTTTTCTAAACTTTGTATAGTTTCTTCCTGTGTAACACTTCCAAGACCCAACTTTTCCTCTTTGTCTGTCCTGCCAACACTGTTGTCCAGATTTTGATCTCTCAATAACTTTGGTGATCTCTGACCTTGCTACCTGTCACTGTGCTTTTCCTCTTCAGTGTCAGCCAGTAATCTCTACAGTCCACTGTATTAATTCTACTGAATTAATGACCTTGGTTATAAGAGGCCTTTTTAGCTCCATTTTATCTCAGACCTTTTCTTTCTGCCTTTCAAAATCTTCTTTTTATTTATGTGTGTGTTTAGTTAGTTAGTTAGAATTTTTGCTTTCAAAACGTAGGCAATTTAGTCCTACTTAACCTTTTTACTTTCATCACATGAACATCTCCCTCCTTCAGCCCTGCCAATTATGACCCCTCTGTCCTTTCATTATTTCACTGCTGGTGAATGGGAAGAGCCTGCAGGCAGGGCTCCTCCTTCAGGAATCCCCTCTGTCCTTCTCCTGTCTGGAATACATAGAGGAAATTATAGGCAGATGGGTGCAAGATAGAGACAAGTTGTATATGGGTCAAGAGTGGTGGCAAGGGTCAGGCATATCCTATTCTCAATTACCATGATTTTCCATCCCCTGCATAAACCAACAGGGCATCTTGCCCCTCTTTACCTGTTAGACTGTCATCATCTTGACACTGGAATTTTTGGAAGCCTGAAAACCTCATTTCATTTCATTTCATTTCATTTCATTTCATTTCATTTCATTTCATTTCATTTCATTTCTCTGATTTGCCTTTTTAGTCCTGAAGATGTCATTCATCTTGCATCTAAGGTCATAATTTTTCAAATGGATGCCCTGGTATTTTTCTACCTCATCATGGTCTCATGCTGTAATACAGATTCAGTTGCTCAGATTTCATGTTTTCTTGGAGCCTAATGAAAAAATGGACAGGAAAGTCCATTTTAATACATCTGCTTGATTTTCATCTACAGTGTCAACACTTATTATAAGAAGATCTGTGAAAGATCTGGGCAGTGTTGCATGTTCCTTTTAAACCTCTGGTTTTGCCAGTGCTGTCTCTGAGTGTAGAATGATCTATTTATATGTCTTGCCTATCTGTCTCTGGCTTCCTTCAAATACCTCTAAAACCAGCTCTGTTTTTCAGGTCTGTGTTAACTATGGCTATTACGTTGTTTGCATTAAGCTTATTTAAAAAACCCAAACAAAAATTACTCTCTGTTGAGTAACTCCAGTCTATTTTTCTCCTCTGTTTTCTTCAATCTTATGGAAGGCTTCTTCTTCAAAGCATCATGCTTGATGTGTTTCTCAAAAGCTTTTTGCATGTCCATGGGCTTTTATTTTTGATTTGTGGTGCTGTAATGTTTGTTCAGTCACCAGCAGAAGCTCTTTGTGGCCTGATATGAAAAGTTCTAAGACAGAGAAATGTCATAGCTATTTTTTTCCCTGTGATTTGGATGCAAAGCCAAAAGATGCTGGCTCTCTGCCATAAATTGTCCAGGTTATATTCTGCTTTTGAAGAATAGATGTTTTGAGTGCTAGGGATATATATGTCTCACCATTTAAAACTGGGTCCTAATATTAGCAGAGTATGGACTAGAAGAAATATAATAACTTGAAAAGAAAGACAAAATAATTGAAAAGCTAACTGCATTTTGTATTCAGGAATATTTTTAACTTGCAGTGTCTTTGGTCAAAGCCCTGATGCGGCAGATTTGGTTTGTAGACACAGTCCACTTCATTGAGAAGAAACGATATTGATTCTATAATAGCTGCTGACAAAGCAGAACTGAGCTAGTAGCTAAACCAGAGTCCAGATCTGCTCCTTTTAGAAAAACTGGTTGGGAGAGTTAGAAAATCTTTTATCTGGGCATTGCAGAAATCTTTTGTTCTTTATGTGTAGATATGTATGCTTGTAAGTATATATTAGAATCTGTGCCTGTACTTTCATGTAAATATTATCCTTCCTGGTGGTGTGTGTATCCATATCTGGATTTCCATCCTGTATTTTCTCACTTAGAGCAAAACCTTTGCTGCCCACTTGCTTGAGTACATACACTGGAGAGGAATGTGTACTGTCTCATTTTTACTGCATACATCCAAGTGGAACAGTAAAATGCTTTAAGATTGCTTTCACTGGCACTTAATTATTATGTGCTCTTGTAGCCAAAACCAACAGCTGCTACTATTGCTATTTCATTACACCCTGAAGGCACTTAGGAGAATTAACATACTTTTTGCAGAAAG
This sequence comes from Pomatostomus ruficeps, assembly GCA_013400735.1. Lineage (NCBI taxonomy): Eukaryota > Metazoa > Chordata > Aves > Passeriformes > Timaliidae > Pomatostomus > Pomatostomus ruficeps. Next base: position 25,182 of record VYZT01025386.1, read on the forward strand.
TTGTACAGTAAGGATTATGGACACAAGGGTTGGGCTGAGATCACAGCAGGAGGATAACGGCATTTTTCATTGTAGCTGTGTGTGTATCTTGCCTGTTTAAATTTTAAGAAAGTCTTGCAGTTAATAGTTGACAGCAGTGATTAGCTTCAAAAAATATTTTTTTCTGTGTCAGTTCTGGCTAATACTGTTCCTTTATGATTTGTAGGTGCTCAGGTAGACCAGTCAGTGTTTGAAGAGCTTATAAAAGAGCAACTTCCAGAGCTGGCTGAACATATGAAGGATCTGACAGCCCTAGCTTCCATCTCTCTTTCCTGGTTCCTTACCCTTTTCCTCAGCATCATGCCCCTGGAAAGTGCTGTGAATGTTGTGGACTGCTTCTTCTATGATGGCATCAAAGCGATTTTTCAGCTGGGCTTGGCCATACTGGAAGCCAACGCTGTGGATCTGTGTAACAGCAAGGATGATGGGCAGGCCCTGATGATCCTGAGCAGGTATGGCCACGCAGGAGTGCTCCTTCCATCACGGGCTGTTCTGCCCTGAAACAAAGGCATTGCTCAGGAGGCACCAGGGACCCTCTGTGTCACCCTGCTGCTTTGGCAGTGTCTGCCTTAAACAATGGGCTTTGTACATCGGACGAGATGTCCTGTGAAATTTCCTGGCAGTGCTGAGACATGCATTGCCTGCGTCAGTGTGCAATATTTACTGCTGCTCTTCGTGCCTTCCCTTGACTGACGGGCTTCCTGCTCCGGACTTCAAGGAGACAGAAGTTTTCTTCCTTGGGCAGCATTTAGCCATTTGGCTGGCTTGCTGTTCCTCAGATGAGTAATCACAAAGGCATTTTTGAAAAGTCTAGCTTGCCCAAAACCCAATTTATGTCTAAGTCTGAGCTATTAGACTTATTTGCTTATTTGAATTGAGGAGAGCACAGTGCAATGTGATCTGTGTTCTTACATATTTCCTCCCTTCAGATTTTTAGAGCATGTCAAAAATGAGGAAAGCCCTCTGCCACCTATTGGTAATCACCATGCATTCTTCAGTGATGACCAGGAACCCTCTCCAGTGACTGAAATAGCAAACCTGATTCATGACTCCTATGAGGTAAAATAATTCTCTGTATCCACTAGTCAGTTAAGTTAGTGAAACATGAAGTTTAAAAACGTGATAAAAAAAGCAGCGTTTAAATAGTAAAGTGCTAGGATTTTAATAAAAAGTTAAGTAAAGCAAGAATTGTAGCTGAGTTTCAGTAACTGAGCAAATGATTAGCTAAAGATTAATTATCTAAGTTATTTTGTTTGTTCAGCTGCACTGATGATCAGTAGACCCAAAGAGATTTGAACAATAACTAATTTTCCAAGTAAAATTTCTATTCATAGAGAGTGAAAGGTAAGAACTGGAGAATTTCCAGAGATACCATCCATTATCCTGACCTAGGAAAGTAGACAGGTCAAAGTGAGGTAGAACAGTTACTTCATCTCTCACGCCCCCTTCCCAAAATCATAAGCCCACCGACCCATTGAAAGGAGTTCAGTGTGCTTACTTAATTAGTTTTCAGCTAATTACCATACAGAGCAGGGAATGGGAGGTGGCAATAATATGAATATGCATTTGTATTGAATTTTTTGTGGATAAATAGACCCTGTAATGCTTTGTGACTTTGCCCTGCGTATTTGGAAGCTATTCCACGTAGGCGCCTGGCAGTAATTAATAAAAAAGCATACACTTTCTAACTTTGTTGTTAGAGAGTCTTGTCTGTCTCAGTTGGGTATCGATAATAGATCTATACGCATATTTTAGTAAGTCATTAGAATTTTAAAGGAGGAGGTTAAATTCAGCTTGGATGCTTTGAAAGTTAATACACATGCTTACAGATTCCTTGACTAAAGTGCTCTCATGCACAAGACTAGATGTAGTATGAATACCCAGATCAGTTAAAGACTGGGTATGCTTCTTCTTCAAGGTCTCACTGCACTTTAAAAGCTGTATTTCCAATTAATGAGAAATACAAGTATCATAAAATATGACACAAATAATAATATTCTGTTCCTCTCTTGTAGAAATTTGGAGACTACTCTGTGGAACAGATAGAGCACATGCGCTACAAACACCGAATCCGTGTCCTGCAGAGCCATGAAGACACAACCAAGCAAAATGTGGTGAGCAGGGTATTATTTTGACTGAGGTAGCTCAACATTGCCTCTCTGGAGGCACATGGGTTTAGTTTTTAAAAAGGTGCCACCAGGTCTTGAAAAATCATTGCTGACTCTGCAAAAAGCTCTTTCCCAGGATGCTGATGGTTTTTGTTTTGCAACCATGTGCATTATTATGATTTAGGGTGGCGCTGAAGTTACAAACAACTGCAGGACTGTCCAGCCCAGCACTTTGTCTGTGACTGTGTCCAGCCTTCGGCAGATGCCTGGGGTAGAGCGTGAGGAGAGGCAGCACCATCCGATGCTTCCCTGGCCTCTGTAACCTGTAGCTTAGGGACTTCCTGTCTTTGTTTCTAATAGCCCTTAAGGGATTTCTTTTTTCATGGATCTGTCCAACTGGTGAACCTAAAAAGGGGGAAATATTGCAAAGATTTTTTAATACTGTGGTTTTCAGCTGTACCACCTAAGTGCAGCTCGTGAGTCTGCCCATGTCAGTGATGTCACTAACATGATTTTCTTTCTCTTTAAGCTCCGAGTTGTCATCCCAGATGTTTCAATTCTTCCTGAGGATTTAGAGGAATTGTATGACTTGTTCAAGGTTGGTCTCCATGAAAAGCAGGGGATGCACCTCATTGAGACTTCTTTGGGTGTAACCTCCAGCTGTTGCTTTGCAGTGCAGCCCTCACCTCCCATCCTCTGCCTAGGCCGTGCTCTTTGGATGGGATTTGCCATTTTGTCTTTTCTGTGGTTGCACGGTTGTTAAAGAGGACTAGTAATATACTGATTCTTCAGAGAACTGCTCCAGAGTTTCTTTCTCACTTTCTGCTTGGAAATGGTCCCTGACAAGTTAGGTTCTGTTAACTTTCACATGCAGAATAAATTAAGTATTATGTAGCTCTGCTCACTGGGAGCTTGGCAGTGTTTTTTCTCTTACTGCTCTTTAAAGGCAGACTTTCTTTTCCATGGGGAAAAAAAAAAACCCCAAACCAAACAACCTTGTGCCCTTACCATTTGTTCCCAGTTTTCTAATTGTTATTTTTTTAAAAAAACCAAAAGCAGTTCCTTTCTGTCAAGCTGATGATTGACAAAACTTACAATAAAGTTGGAGACAGGGACATCTGAGCTTATACAACTATACTTGATTTAGAGGCTCAAGCTTGTAATTCTTTCTTTTAATGGACCATTTCTTCTGTGTATTGTCCATAGCCATAAATACTGAGAATATGACTGTAGTATGTTGTTAGTGTTACACAGCTTTGTCACCAAGAGCAGCTGTACCCTGCCTCCATTAGTGGTTGTAAGATGATGCTGCTGGGGTTTGTTCTTCAGTGCTTCCCTCCTGCTCCTCACTGCTGATTTTCACCTTTGACTAGCTCGTACTCCCCTTATTTCATTTTTTGGTGGTGGTTCCTTTTTTTGTTTCCCTTGGCACCCCCAGGGACAGCTTGCTTTATTGGGACTCTTTGTTTTGCCTGTCTCTAAGGGAAGACTAATAGGTACAGTATCCAAATGGAGAGGTCTGAGAGAGAATAAATGAGCAGGTCAAGCCTAAACTTACTCTGTATTTTTTGTGACCCTCTGTACCTTTGGCTGCTAAGGGACATCCTGGGTCAGATGTGGTTAAATAGAGTTTCGGTAGCCCGCAGTAAATTTTTTTCAAGAATCTGCCTAGTTTCCCCATCATATTTATTAATTATCCATTGGGAATTGTGAGAGTGGCTGGCTGCTCTGATGAAAGGTTTGCTTTTTCACACAGGAATGGTCTTGGTATCACTCTGACACCTTGCACAGAGTTTCAAGCATGTTACAGCGTAGTTTGATGTGAATGCCTTTGTCTGCTGGTCGTGCTCTCTGCTGCTGCGCCCCTCAACAACCACTCTCCTGTCTCCGATTTTTCCTAGCGGGAACATTTGCTAAGGTGCTACTGGGAAACCACGGGTGTGGAGTCAGAGCGCCACGACCCCAGCAGGCCATACGCCGAGCAGTACCGCATCGACGCCCAGCAGTTTGCCAGCCTCTACCGCCTGCTGTCGCCCTGGACCTGCGGGGAGCACACCGACCTCCTTGCCCACAGGACGTTCCGCCTCCTGGACGAGAACATGGACCGGCTCATCGAGTTCAAGGGGCTCGCCAGCTGCTTGGGTATCAGCTCATTGCGGGCTGGGCGGGGGCAGAGCAGAGGGTGGCACCTGGGGGAGACACGAGTGTTACAATGCCAGGTAACTGGCAGAGAGGGTGGTTTCTAGGACTTGTAATTACCTGTATCAGTGACCTTTACTGATGTTTTTGTGTTCCAATCACCTGAAATTTGATTTAAAAGACAGCCTAAGGACATGATTGAATATTGTATTATAATATTTGATTTCTTAGACAAGTCATTTTGTTGAAAATCTTGTTGCTCTGAGTATACCTCTGAAATCTCAATGTACCTCTCTGAAACTGCTTCTTGAAGACTTAACCTTACACAGCTGACTGCTGCCTGCCTTACATGTTGGCAAGTAAGCTGAAAAAAAAAATCTGGCCAGCAGTTACTGAGGGCTGTGCTAGGGTTGGTCTTGAGGCCACCAGCTGTCCTAATAGGTGAGACTGCCTATTCAAAATCTGGCTGAAGAGAAAGTGCTGTATCTCAACTGTTGCCTGACCTCAAGTGGAAAGAACTGAATCAACATTCAAAGCTTCAGTAAAAATCTGTGATTTTGTATTCTTGCCACTTACGATTTTTAGAATTTTTTATATGAACACTAAGGCACCCTGTATTCTCTTTTTGATTTGTAGAGGGATACAATGTTAAATTAAAAGTTTTCCACAGTATTTGAGTGCGTTTGAAAGTTTAGAATCTAATTTTTACTGGTCATTGAAAATGTGAATTATATTACATGTGAAATAGTTATCTCCTTTGGGCTTAATCTATAGAATAGCAGTAGGGACTGAAGGGGAGAAATACCAAGAACATGATGTCCTCAACATTTTCTGTCTCTCCCATCTCACATTTCTGTAAATCTGTGGCAGCAAACAGCCTTCACTAGATTCCCTGCCATCCTCCTTGATATTCTTAAATGATGCTTGAAGCTCCATAGGGTTAGGTGCTCCTAGTCTACTTTACAAGAACAAAGACCAAAACAGATGGCTGTCACCTGGTGTTCCTTGTTGACAGGGACAACCTAAAGTAATACACTGGCCATATGTTTATTGTTCATGTAAACAATTATCCTTTGTGCACAGAGAGATGCCTGATTTATTTTAAACTGTGAAAGTAAATGCTCTGGCTCACTTCCTTCTTTATTTTCCTTGCAGATGTTATGTATAATGGAGAAATGAATGAAAAGATAAAGTTACTATATAAGCTGCATATCCCACCGGGTAAGAAATCAGAAAGGGAACGAATACCTCAGTTTCCCCAAAAAATCTCTTGCTTTTGGGAAAAAGCTGCTTAATGAAGGACGCCATCTTGCTTCCTTCCAACTGGGAGCATACAGGATGTACATTTATAGTTACACTCACTGCATTTTACAAATTACTCCATTAATTACGAATGGAACCTTTTTGGATTATATTTATAGATTACAATGTCCAAGCTTACACATCTGTTGCATTCAGAGATCTTTTGCAGCCAACTATATGGTTACTTCCAGACAAAACATGAACTGAAATAATGTTTTTGAATGGCTTGTACTCCATGTTCAGTAGAGATCTCCTTGTATATCTTGTTGAGTTTTGATTAGGTGACAAAATTCTGTGGTAGTTTCTCTGTGCAAAGTTTTTAATTAAATGTGCAGTTCTTGGCAAGCTTCCAGCTGCAGCACCAGTCTTACAGTAACTTAATTCTGCAGTATGATTTAATGAAGTACCTAACAGTGTTTACAAAACATCTTTGCACAATTACTTTGCTTTCTTCAAATATGTAAATTGTAGAAAAATAAATAACCATCATGCAGAATTCAAAGGATTAAATTTGTCCCCTTTTTTGAATAGCTCTCACAGAAAATGAACGAGACAGCCAGTCACCATTAAAGAATCCTTTGCTGTCAACATCAAGACCTCTGGTCATTGGAAAATCAAATGGTATGTCCAAAACGGTTTTCTAATGCACGTGTGTATGAGATAATCAACTTTCCACTTGTGATCGCTACCATATTATCTCTGCTCTTTGGGGTTTATTTTGAAATGTAATTTTACTCTTTTTAATGCAATTCTTTAATGTAGGTGATGCAGTGGATTACCAAAAGCAGTTGAAGCAGATGCTGAAGGATCTAGCCAAAGAAAAGGACACTAAAATTGAAAAGGAATTGCCAAAAATGAGCCAGGTATGTACCTTAGAGGCTGTACTCTGTTTTTAAAGAATTCCCAAGAATGCACATTGTTGTTGTCTTCCCATACCTCCTCTGCACCAAACCAGTAACTTCTTAGTCCACCACACCTGGAACTTGCCCTGTCTTAGCCAAACACTGACTAGAACTGCAGGAAAAGAGCTGAAGGCTGTCACAATCTTACCATCTGTTTCCTAATGCCAGTAGCTTTCTGTGTTGTTGGCATAAAGAAATCTACTGCAGGGAAAAGGGCCCCATATTAATAAAACAAATGTACAGAGATGCAAAGGAAGATGGGACTGCCCCCAGAATCCCTTCTGTACTCATGTTGCTAAAGTTTTAAATGGGTGGCATGTACCTACCCTGTCAGCTCTGTCAGGGGCTCATGAGCTCATAAAGGTATCATTTCACTGAGGGCTCACGACTTTCTAACAGGATATATGGAAACATCCTCTATAGCCTGATAATCATCTGCAGTGGGTGAGCAAGGGAGACAGACAGGGGCTGGGCAGGGAAGAACTCCGAATTTTTTAGGAGAAACAGCAGAGGGGAAGTTTGCCTGCAGGCCTGTGGAGGGCTACTTTGGTTGTAGCTCACTGTGCAGCAGCCTCCAGTAAGGGATTGTCCCTTGCCTTGTATCTCACTTGCCCTTAGATCATCGGGCAGGTCCTGATTTCCTTCATCAAAATACTTCACTGCCCTCTTCCCTTTTTGATTTCAGCATAAGGCTTCCTAGCACCAGTGGGGATTGAAACCCCTTCACTAACATTTTTTTAAAAGCAGGCAGAAGTTATAAAAGAGCATATAAATGTACACAGCATTCCACCTGCCTTTCCACTACCATGCCCTGCCTGACTCCCACAGTGATCCACAGTGTTGCTGTTCAGGGCTTTGATGTTGGTTTCTCATCCTTTACAGAGGGAGTTCATTCAGTTCTGCAAAACCCTGTATAGCATGTTTCATGAAGATCCAGAGGAGAACGATTTGTATCAAGCCATTGCCACTGTGACCACACTGTTACTTCAGATTGGAGAAGTAGGACAAAGGAGCATCAGCCTGGGGAGTGGATCAGACGAGTTCACCGAGGACTTACAGCCCGAGGCCTCTGCTTCAGACCATGATGCTGTTTTTACTGACACTGTGAAGACCCCTCACAAAGACTCTCAACCTTCACCTGTGACTGAAGGGGACTGGACTGTGTCTTTTGAACATATTTTAGCTTCCCTCTTGACTGAACAATCATTAGTTAACTTCTTTGAAAAACCCTTGGAACTGAAACCAAAGCTTGAGAATGCAAAGCTAAATCAATACAGTCTCAGAACAAATGGAATGAGCTGCCAGTCACGGAGTGAACATGCCAAACCAAGCACGCAGTAGCAGCTAACATGTCAAAAACAAAATGCACTGAAATTATGCCAAAGGACATACTGTAAAAGGCTTTCAGTTAGCAGTGGACTTCTGGTAAACAACTTGTTGGTCTGTGGTTTACAGTTTAAGAGTTTTAAAAGCTAAAAGGATGTGTAGGTTTGTTTTATGCCATTGACTTCTTATATTCTTGTTTTGAATGTAAAAGGAAACATCTGTCTACAGTGTGAAGACACTGAAGCCCTCTTCCGCACTGGGAGAGCAGAGGCTGGCTCCAGTTGTCTTTTTTTTTTTTAAGCAGGGGAAAACACTTCTCATCTGCTGTCCACAGTTTGTTTTGGTGCCTTTTTTTGCACTAATACTGAAAACTGTTTCAATGCTGGTAATTGAAACTATTTTAATATATTTGACTGTATTCCAATTTTTATGTCTTGCTGAAACGTTAAGTGTACATGGACTGTGCTTCTCATTTGGTCTGTGAAAACATGCACTTTTCAATAAACCCTTTTTGTACAAGACTGGCATTGACAGTATTTACTGATCTAGGGAAGCTAAGTGCCTTTAGTCCCTACTGCTTTAAACAAATATCCTGAGGCAGCATGATCACAATTATTTCACTAATTATTTCACCTTGTTTCTGTGTAGCACACAGAGCTGCTCTGGGAGAAGCCTACTGAGTCTGCCTAAGAAGCTAGTGGGGCACATCATCCACATGAGATTACATAAATAAAATACTGATCTGTCAGTTTTGGTTGAGTTTTTCTTGTTTTGTCTTCAAACAAACTTGGCCTTAACTTAAAATACCCATGTCAAGGCTCTTTAATACCCAGGACAAAACAAACCCACCAGGACTCTGCCACCCACAAAAAACATTTGAATCTCCTCCTTATTCCATTCACATGTAACATAAATCTAGTGTATCTTTAATTAAGAAAATTATACCATAGGTACAAAGACTTTAAAAGGCTGGTACCTGTTCAACTCAATGCTTCTCAGTTGAGAGCTTGAAGAGACTGGACAATAAAAACAACAACCTAAGAATATATTTTATCTTTTTATTGTAATGAAAATCAGTTTAATTTTCATCCACATTGACTGTCTGTAGACCTGCAAAACAAGACATTTTATCACCACCTGTTAGATATATGGAAGTCTTCCCAAGAAAATATACCTACAGTTTAAAGACTAGTTTGCTGATCTACTTCTGGAAGAGCAAACTATATAGGCAAGTATTTCTCCAAACGTTTAAAAAAAAATCTTTCTGCTGTATTTACAGAATTATTTTTCTCAGATGACATGCAGAAAGGGCTCAACGTGCCTGAGCTTTTGACATCAGATGATGGGCTTTACATGGGGAAACAAACCTTAAAATTACCCTAACAACTACAGCTTGTTTTTTTCAATCTTTCAAAATTTACATGATCATTTCACTAAACTCTGTACTCCTTTTCAATGTGGATCAGGCAAGCCAGCAGCCCTGTTCTCTACAGCAGAGCTAGGTTAAGCCACTGGTTTGACTCTTCCAGCGTGCTCCTCATCTGAATTTTGCACTGCAGGAGGAGCAGTCCTTCCTGCTTTGCTTTTTGTTCAGAGAAACACTGCATGGGAGATGCATGGAACCTTCCTTACCTTTGAATGTTGTGACTGGTACGTAGGTTACCAGAGTGTACAGCTTGTTGGGTGAATCCTCATCCTCATTGCGCTTTCTGGACAAACGCACGCGGATACGGTAAGGAACATTTCTAAGAGGAAGATGGCAGATTAATTTTCAGTGAAGTATGTACTGAAACCCATGAATTCATAGGCAAGTTCTTTCTCAGCATCATAGCAAGAGCAAAGTCTTGTACCTTAAGAGATTGTACCGTTTGCCTTAGAGGAGCTCTTTTTTTTTTGTTTGGTTTGGTCTTATTAAAGTAAGCTGGTAAGATTTAACTGAGCCTTGAGTAAGATGAATTCATGATCCAGTAGGAGCATAGAGTCAGAAGTGCATCATCAGTCCACTACTGAGGAAACAGACCATGAAGATGATCAAGTGAACATGATCAGCAAGCACCTCTTACTAACAGGCCTTTCTTACTACAATATAAAATAGTGAGGAAAAACCCCAACAATCCACCCTGAAAGCCCAAGGCCTCTGTCAAAAGAGTATTGCCTAATCTTTACACCAGAAGTCGTGGAAATTCTAATGAGCGTCAGACCTGAACCAAGGTCTTACGGGCACAAAACTGATCATCATTTCTTCCTCACAAAGCCCATGGAATCACAACTGAATTATTTAGATGATTTTGTTTGTAATAGGCAAATCACAGCTTAGTGTCCCTCACCTAATAATGCCCAAAATACGCTGTTGAGGGAAGGCAAAAAATTTTTCTTCCACCTGTTTTTCAAATAACGTGCCACCCCAAATGAAATCGAGATTTTAGGAAACTCCTACTCTGAGTACTTTGCTCCACAGAATATGTGAAAGAACTTCGTCCTCCCTGCTGTACCTTTTCAAGAGTGTACTTACTAAATCAGGTGGACACAGCAATTTAAGATACAGGAACTTGCTTTGCTTTACTCCCTTCCTGTCTAAGTCAAAAGCATTTTTCACTGTTTCATGTAGATCACTGATGATCATACCAGCCAACACGGTGATTTTAGTCTCTGCTGATCCTTCCAGAGGAAGATATTTTAGCATACATTATGTATTCTAACCAGTAAAAACTGCAGACTCACACTGGAAAGACAGATGTGGCAACTCCTTGCTCCACAGACTGCACTTGTACCAGTTAATACAAGGAAGTCTTGGTTAGCAGCCTCACTGTGAAGCTCTGGAGTTATGCCATCTCCTGGTTCCACTGCTACTTCCCCACTCCCCATGAACTGGGCAGTTTAACAGGGAGCACAGAGAACCCCTGCCGGTAAGACCCAGTAACTTGGTCTCATCCTCCCATTCTGCTTTTGGAGGAAGGGTCGGCCACACAACGCCAAGCAAAGTGTTCTACGTATGTCACAGACTAGACTTAGGAATCTAATTCCCAGGAGACATGGTTTCCACCCATGTGTATCCAGTGCATCTCTCAAAGCATCAATCCAGATCAGTTAACCTTTTATTACAGTCTAAGAGGTCCCACCCCTCACGGGAGTTCTTTTGGACCATCTTCACACATTTCAAATCAGCTTCCTTTGTAGCAGTGATTTAGCAGAAGTTGTAGTTTTTGGTCCCCAAACTATTTATTTATTTGTCCTTTCAAGGAAAGATTAATGGCCCTATTTAAAACACACCTCCTTTTGTTTTGTGCAGCATTTTTCAGCTCAACATGCTTCAAAACCTAATCCTGTTCAGACACACTACACAAATCCCAGACACTTAGCCTGGGATTAGTAAGTATCACTAGAAGGTCAGGTTTATAAAAACTGTCTGCTGCAACAGGGATGAGGATACTACAGTATTACAATACCCCAGTCCTTTCTCTTCCCTGCCCTCCACCCCCAAACCTGCATTCCTTCTTTCCTTTGCTTTATTCTTACTGGAAGTAGAAGGAAGTTCTTTCAATCCCAGAGTTTTCCAAAGCTTTGTTACAAATACATCGGGAGAGCTGACCAGAACACAGAGGTGACAGAGAGATTAGGTTGGTGTGTATGCTGCAAGAAGGAAGCATTTGCAAAGAAAATGCAAATACTGCAAGAAGTATATAATGTTTTCTTAATCCTTCCTCACCCAGTAAGGAAAACTGCAAAAACCCACCTTATTCCTTTAGCCCAGACTGCTTTGTTCAATCTGGTGTCAATGCGAACGTCAGGAGTACCCATTTCCTTCATCGCAAATTTACGGATTTCCTTGAGAGCGCGTGGTGCTCGCTTCTTGAAGCCCCTGGCACAAACACAAGAGCCATTTCTTTAATGTCAGGACATTGCCAGCACTAGACACTTGTTGCATGTGTTCTCTAAACATAAAACCCAAAGCTCAACAGCAGACAAACAGCTGCAGCAGCACGACTGGACCTTTACGCTGTCAGGCAGCTGGTAACTTTAATAGAAACCACTTAGGTAGAATAATTTCAGTAAAATTCTGCAACCAAAAGATCTCCTGGTTCTTAAGCATTCAGCTTGAATGTCAACGTGTCTGAGTATCTCAGTAACACTGGAAAGATCAGAAGTTTCACAGACACTGAATAAAAGCCCTATGAGAAAAGCAGGGTAATAATAATAACATAAACATAACAGAATTGTATCAGTATTGAAATAAACAGCAGAACGACAAAACTGGTATTATTCTAAATATCAGCTTTTGTAAACCTGATGGTTACTTTCTTTCATGCTATCAGGACTGCAGCAATACCACCATCAGAACTGGGTTTTTTTCCCAGTATAACCTGCCTCATGCCCATTATGGCCAGATCAGATCCTGCAGGATTGGGCACTCAGAACAGAAGTAAGAGCTGCACCGTGTTTTACCATATGTCGTTATACCCACACTGTGACATGGGGCTGTGGCAGCAGAGCCCACGGTCCCACAGTGGGTTGTATTTCGTTTCATTATGTGCACATTGCTGTTGATACTTAGTGCTAGAAATGGGAAATGGGTCCATGATTACAAGTGAGACAAGCACTAAATAAAAAGCATTTCAGCTCTAGCATATCATGCCCAAAAAGCAAAGTGGACAGCAGGATCATCAACATTAAAACAGACTGAATTGCCAATCAATAGGCAAGGCCAGAACTTCTTATTGGCATTTAGAGAGTACCACTGCCTCCCATTCTCAGCCATGGTTCTGCAATGCTCCACTGCCTCATTTCTCTTATTGCACATTAACTTTAGCCACTGCACCAAATGTTTGGATTTGGATGGTGTCTTCTATTGAATGGAAGGGCAATGTAGTTTCCTCTGAAGCACTTCTCCACTACACGGTTCCATGAGATTCAGCATCTGGTCAATTAAAAAGCTACTCTTACCTACACACAACAAATACCCTTTAACCCAAATCATATCCCAGTTTACACCTCACACAATTTCGTGATAAACATGAAGCATTTGATTACAGCAGTATTTAATTTCTGAAACTTTCTCAGTGGGCTGAAGTTTAAGCATTTGCTTGGGAAATAATGGTGACCTGGGCACAGAAGTAAATCGATCCAACTTCCAATTAAGTCCTGGAATACTCAGAATCACAGAAACAGGCCTGTTCCTGAAAGCCATCAAGCCAACTCTGGGGTTGCACAGGTACAGAGCTGCTGCCTCGGGACACAACCGAGGGAGCACAAACACCATGCTGTAAGGACAGTCCTTCTCTGACCCTTAGAAACTACCGAACCCACTTCCAAACGCCACTTCACAGAAGGCCAATTTCGCTGATAAACATAACTTACACGCCATGGATCCGCTTGTGAATGTTGATGGTATATTCCCGAGTTACTACCTCGTTGATGGCAGAGCGCCCCTTCTTCTTCTCGCCGCCTTTCTTTGCGGGAGCCATCTGAGCGACGCTGAAAGGCACCGTGCACACATCAAACGCAGACCTCGGACCTTCCCTTCCCCCTCCCTCCCGCCGTCCCGAGCCCCTTACAAGCCGCACCAACTCCCACATTCAGAAACTTAATCCTAAGTCTAACTAACCCCCCGGGTCGCACCAGTCACAGGCTTCACCGCAGCAACTTTCCAGCATCACAGACGCTTTACTTCCATCTCCCTGAGAGGAGGAGAAAGTACATCCGGGACTCTTCAACCACCTCACATGAACTCCGGGCTCCTGGGCAGCCACAAGCCCCCTCTTTCTGCAACGCGACCCAAGAGGGTAGCTCAGCCCGTCCCGGAATGCACATGACGGGGCCAGAGCGGTTCCTCCCAGGGGCACCAGCACGGGCCGCATCCCCATCCCATGGGTCCCGCAGGCCTCCCCGGGCCTGGGGAGGGCAGGAGACGGGCCCCATTCCCACCGAACGCGGACGTGCCGGGAGATCCCACCCGGTGCCCCCCTTGCCGGGCCGCCCCCCTTGCCGGGCCGGGCCGCGATCCCGCCGCGCCGCGGGGTCTGCGGGGCGGATGGAGGCGGATTCCGCGGGACGAACCCCGGAGCACACTCACCCTGCCCGGGCTCAGGCCGGAAAGAAGCGCGCGCGGCACGCCGGGAAACAGGAGTCCTTCCGGGATGAGGCTGGGAGCGACTGCGCCGGCGGCGGGAGGGGCTGCCTGGGAGCGGTGTCTGGGTGCATCTGTACCGGGGATGTTCTTTGGGAGCAGTGTGAATGTGTGCCCGGACAGGGTGTGTTCTTTGGGAGCAGTGTGAATGTGTGCCCGGACAGGGGGTGTTCTTTGGGAGCAGTGTGAATGTGTGCCCGGACAGGGGGCGTTCTTTGGGAGCGGTGTCAGCGTGTGCCCGGACAGGGTATGTTCTTTGGGAGCGGTGTCAGTGTGTGCCCGGACCGGGGATGTTCTTTGGGGAACAGTGTCAGTGTGTGCCCGGACAGGGGGTGTTCTTTGGGAGCGGTGTCAGTGTGTGCCCGGACAGGGGGTGTTCTTTGGGAGCGGTGTCAGTGTGTGCCCGGACAGGGGGTGTTCTTTGGGAGCGGTGTCAGTGTGTGCCCGGACAGGGGATCTTTGGCGCCCGCCCGCTCCCTCTGTAGGGTCTCTCTCTCTTTTCCTTGGATTGGTGTCTGGGGAGCTCGGTTTGGCGCAGTGATGCTTCCAGCAAGCATTTGCCTCCTGCAGATCCGGAGGTTCAGACAGAACCGAGGCATCCCGGTGTGGGGCAGTAGCCTGATATAACCACCCCGCCTGCCCGGAAAACCAGCCCGAGCTGAGGGATTATGTTGGAGCAAGCCAGGTCTCGGCCATAATGAACTACAACAGCCCAGCTCTGTGAGGAGAACTGGCGTTGCCTTGTGTGTGCAACACAGAACAAGGGCAATAATCCCAAACCAGAATGTGTATATGGGGAAGAAATGAGACAGAGCATGAAAAACTAGGTATTGACGTAAATCTGCTCTTGTGAGCACTCTGTATCCTTCCAAACAATGTAATAAACCAGCTTAGAAGAAGGCAACCCCACCCTGTTTACAGCATCTCCCTGTTAACAGCTTACAGGGCCACTGGTTTTAGGAAGTTAAGTGTTTACTCCAAGGCTGAACTTGGTTTGGACATACCACTAGCAATTGGGAGAGATGTGGGTTCATAATCCCTGAGAGTAGAAATAATTCTTAGAGGAATTTTCCCTTCCTGTGTCTTCCGTCATAGTAGTTGAGATCCGTCAACTGCTGCTTCCACAGGTATTTCCTCTGAGGTGCTCATATGCCTTCATTACCTCTTCCTGCATGAACTTTCAGCTTACAGATTTGTCCTCTCCCTTCTCCGGAGTGGCTGGGATTTATGAAGTTAGCCTCTAGTATAGCCAGCTGGCCTTTGCTTAGGTTTGTCTATAGTTAATGGAAAGAGAGAGGTTCCTTCAGACATTAAGTGAAACCTTCACATTTAGCTTTCTAATCTTCATCTGATGGGGTCATTTTTGCTTCGCTGAACACAAGAATTTAAAGGGATGAGCAGGCTAATTCACCCTGATACCAAAAGGTAGCAGTAAAAACACTTTCTTAGACACCAGATACTTGATTCCCTCATCCTCTCTCAACGAGGGATTGTGTAGACTGAAATACACATGCACCCATCAGTGCTACCACCCAGTCTTGCAGTTGAAGCATCAGGATAATTTTGTCAATGGATTTTCTTTAGGAGACTTCTAGCTTTTTCAGAACTCAGGGCAAATAAGTATTTTTTCATTTCCATGAAAGCTTACTTTCACAGTTTCCAGCTTCTAGCCCAGTTATCTCCGTTGTTCTCCTATGGCATAGAAACCAGAACATGTGGGCCCTGCTGATGTGATCCTTGGTACTCAAGGGATTGAAGGCCATGTGTGCACTTTGCTGAAGCTAATGCTGGCTCCAGTGGCTGCAAGCTGCCCTGACGGCCATCCCCTTTCAGTCTTATTGAGGGGAATGAAGACATTCCTGTGCTCACTTACCCACCTCAATCTGTGTTGGAGGTTCTCCCTCTGCAGAGGGAAAGCAAACCTGTACCTTGGCTGCTCCATCCTGTAGTCAGTTTGAATTTAACATGAAAAAGAGTCTGCACAAGGATGCTAAAGTGGAAACCAGACTGTCTACAGGTGAGTATTCCAGAAGAGATGTGTCCCAAAACTCAGGACAGCGGTGTCTTAAAACACTAAAGCTGGACATGGGTCAAAGCCCTGGAGTGTGCTGATTCAAACCATTCTTTAAAGCATCTGTTTTGTACTAATAAAAAACTCTTTGGTTGGAAGTACAAAGCTACCTGAGAGTTTTAAAGGTGCTTAAAACGAGCTGTCTTCGCTTGCAGCTAATACAACTTCCCGAGCTTTCATTCTCAGGGTTTGTGCCATGGCAGAAATTCCAAGGGATAATACTTGGTTTTGCTAACTGGGTGCCAAACACCATTCAAGTCTGTGGCTAAGATTAAAAGTCTAAAGTGAATCACATACTTCAAGAGTCACAGGAAAATGTGTGCAAGTCCTGCAATAAAGCCTTTTGGCTATTTTATTTTATTCTACAAATAAAGACAACTGTCCATCATTAAATGGAAAAAAATAATAGTTTGAGTTGTATATAGCATGAAACAGTAGTTCCCTTCACAAAAACATTTCTAATTCATTAGTTTATTACAAAATACCCACTCACAAAAAAGCACAAGCACAATCTTTATACTTGTGAAATGAGTTGATATTTCATATACAAAATAATTTCCACGTAATTCCATATAATTTTATTTTATATAGAAATAGGTCATTATTACAACAGCTGTACAATACACTACTTTTTATTTAATAATTACATAAAATCTTTCTTAGAAACATATCAACAGAAAACATACAAAAAAAGCGAAAAGTGCATTTTCTTTTCTTTTTCCCTCCAAAGGAAAATTTAATCCTAAATGTTATAATGAAAGAGATATGTAATAGTCTGCAGCATCCCGAGTCAGTGGGCCAAAACACAGTGCATGTTTCTCAGAGACTTGGAGTGGGTGAGTTTAGATTGAAGAAGGATTAATTTTGTACTATTGGGGAGTTGCATGATCGTGCTTACAATTTGAGTTCTCCTTTGCAATCACAATTCATGTAGGAAACAGTCCAGTGTGGGTTGTGTGTTTGTTTTTTTGGTTGGTTGATTTTTAGTAAAGAAGAAAGGGTAAGCTGCATAATACTTTTCAGATTCTAAATCAAGGGTTATGAGCTGTAGACCATCTTCACCAATGGCTGGGCTTTTTCCTCCATTGGATGTGCTAATTTGGCCACAAGAACAAAGAAACAAACTTCTCTTTACAGAAAGTGCCTGTCCTCTGTGCAGTTGTGCAAAATAATAACAATAATCATAATAAAAATAATCTCTTGTTCTCTCCTCGATAGACCTTTGACGCAGTGCTTTTCATACACAAAAGAAGAACTGAAACAGTGAAGGCCAAGTACCTCATGAATCTGTTGACAGTCTTTTGGAATTGCCAGATGGCTTCCAGAGTGCCGTGCCGGGATTGAACACCTCTTCCCAAGCACCCTGTGGTGACGGAGGCTACATGGGATAGTGCTCCTTTTTATTTTGCTCTGTCAGTACATCCTGTCCTCATGACACAACGCAAACGGAAGCCAGTGTGCCATAATTGCACTGTCTGTGGCAGTCTGCACTCTGGGTGTACTGTCACAGAGCTTGGAAAGAAATACTTGTGCAAAAGCCAGAACAGTAAGTACAAAGTCATTCTCTTCTGCCCCATGTGCCCATTGGTTAAAGCTAATCGTGCATTGATTGTGCTGGTAGGACTCTATCGCAGTGGCTGTGGTAAATTTGATGATTCTGATAAACTATTCCTTCTTCTTGATGTCAGTTGTTGTTGCTGTTGCTGCTGCTGCTGCTGTGTCTGATGATACCCCATACTTCCTTGCTGTGGTGAGTAAGATGGCAGGAGCAAAGAATCGGGTTGTTCATTGTGCAAAGAACTTGGTGTTTGCACCTACAGATAAAATAAATTTTATTGTGGTGTTTGATTCTTTCATGTGTTAATGCTCTTTGTCCTCAGTGTACAGGACACTTAAAATACTACTGGTCTGCTGGCTTTTATTTCTGGAGCTGCTTGGCATGAGGTTAGCTTAACTAATGCTAGAAGGAATGGACATAAATTGCAACAAAGAACATTCCAATTAGGCACTGAGAAGGTTTTCTCATAGGAATGCACTGCCTGGGATTTGCAGGTTATCCTGAAAAGCCTGTTTAGGAACCGTGTGGGTGAACATGTCAGAAATGACACAGATGGATAGCAGAAACAAAACAGGATCCTAATGTGCCTCATGCTATCCCTTCCAGCCCTTCTTTTTCATCAGCTTACAGTAGGGCGTGACCTTGCTTGCAGTATTGAAACTGATGTGAATTTTGCAGATGCTTTATTGGAAACAGTATCTGCCCTACTTTTTTCATTAATTCTCTGCTACGATAAGGATTTCATTTCAGTAACAAAAGTTTAATCATTTGAGGTTGGTTTTACTCTTTCAATGATGCCAGTGGATACGTGACCAGGTTTTATAGACTCAGTTCAGCTCCTGTTGAACTAATACAGAGATACCTTATTTATCCCCTTCCCCATTACTTTAGTATGTGTTGAATTAGGTAAAAAAAAAAAAAAGTATTTTTACATCTTCAAATTACCTGGTTCTTCCAGGCAATGTGCTCTACTTTATCTCCTTTGCTTTGTAGAGTTGAGAAAATATGTTAGTTTCCTGAAGGGATCCAAATATCTGATCCAGATCTATTTTATATTGATGCTGGTAATTAAAAATAATCTTTTGACTTGTAAACTAAGCAAATTTTATACTGAATAAAGAGTACACAACAAATCCTAAGGCACTGATTTTCTCCAGCTAGAAATAAACTTTAAATATATCCAAGATAACCTGATTATGCTTTCAATGTACAGAATTAGTAATTTCCTTTTAAATATTCTGACTGTTCTCACTGCTCCCTAGCTGTACTGGTACAGGGCACTGTAGCAGTATGTCACATGTCAGAATCTCTTAAATGGACATTTCTGCCAGGATCAGGCTCCAGCAGAAACCGGGAGCCCTGTTTGGACAGCCCACTCACCTTATTACTCTGTGTGTACACTTTATACATCATCCTCTTTGTCCTACCTGCAGGTAGCGTTGTTGCTGATGCTGTTGGTGCTGGAGTTGCATAGGTGGCAGAGAGGATGGCTGAGAAGGAGGGGTAGTGGTGAACCCTTGGTTTAACACTGCTTGTCCCATCAGTACGATTGGAGAGCTGCTGCTGGAAGTCTGCACTTCCAAACTTCGAAACATTTGTTGGGTTTGAGAATACCTATGGAAGAAAGAAGCTAAACAATCAAGAACAAAGTGCTGGAAGCAAAGGTCTCCTCTTAGAATAGGGACGGCAATCCCTAGTCTTCCTAATTCATAGAATAACAGAATGGTTGGGGTTGGGAAGGACCTTAAAGACTGTCTAGTGCGAACCTCCCTCCCATGGGCAGGGACCCCTTCCACTCAACCAGGTTGCTCAGAGCCCCATCCAACCTGGCCTTGAACACTTCCAGGGATGGGGTATCCACCACTTCTGTGGGCAACCTGTTCCCATGCCTCACCACCCTCACAGGGAAGAATTTCTTCCTAATATCTAGTCTAAACCTGTCCTCTTTCAGTTTAAAATCACTACCTTTTATCCTATCCCTACATGCCCTTGTAAAAGAGTGCCTCCCCTTCTCTCTTGCAGCCCCTTTCAGATAGTGGAAGGCTGCTGTAAGGTCTCCCTGGGCCTTCTCTTCTGCAGCTGAAACCCCCAAATAATTCCCAATAAATAATTCCAGTGCGTGGGACCTGCTAATATGAACAACAGCACTATTGGCAGCAATGCTTTCCCTTAACTCTGTGTGTGAGCCGGACTTGGAGGGAAGAATACATCTCACCTCAAAATCCAGATCACATTTTAGATTCATTAAGGATTCTGGTTTATGCATGTCTTGTCTTCAGCCACAGCATTCACATCCCAGGCTCATTAAACCAAATGGCCTTTGATTTTGTTTTAATATGCTGAGCCCTGAACTGCAGAAAGAGAGAAGCAAATGCACCTCCTGTCCTGCTGCCTGTGCTCCCCTGTGGCTGCCTGGGGGTGGTGATCTCTTGCAGAAACATGGCTAGGGTTGATTACTTCTTAAGCTACTCATACACATATTGCCAAGTATGATCAGATCAGCAGTTCCCATCACCATGAGCCCTACTCTAGGAACAGAAGCCTCTAGAAACCCTCTGGAATGAGGGATGGGACAGAAACAAATACTCGTCTCCTCTTGCCATTCTGCTTTTGCATAGCAAAACTTAAATATGTGTTGTTTTGTGGAAGGCTGTGGGCAAAACCATGATGGAATTATTGCCAACCCAGCCTCATTCTGTTTATCTTATAAAGGGTGATGAGATCATAGTGTGGCTTGTGTTCACTCAACAGCTGTTCAGCATTAGGGTTTAGTCAGAAATGCTACAGTCTGGGTACTCGTATGAGGATGTGAGCTCCTATAAAAGGGTCCCACAAGTCAGGAAGTCTACATGAACTGGGAGATGCATCTTTGCAAATAAGTCCTCTTTTATTCAGAGGCTTAAAAGCAGAGCTACAATATTTACATTTGATAAATTAAGATAATCTTAAACACCAATAGTGATGTTTAAAAAAAGAAGTACTGAATACCTACATTCCTGAGATAATGTTAGAAGAATACTGTTTCATAAAAAGAATTATTTTTAAAGAAAAGATGTGCAAACAGTTGCTTATTATTTTAGCAGTTCACAATTAAGTACAGAGACAAAAAACAGCTTAAAAAAAAAAGGGTATTTTGACCAGGGTGTTCTGCTTCCTTCAGCTAAGTTTTGAGAAGACAAAACAACTGATGTGAGGCTTTCTTGGCACCAGTCATTTAACTGAGCCAGTGCTGACTTTCTCTCTCACATTTACCTTGGTGGGTCAGAAGTTCTAGTGCTGAAGCAGGTAGCATGTGAGGGATAAAAATTCCCCCAGTCATGGCTTGTTAAAATACCACTGGCACATTGTGTTTCTCTGTCATCCTTCCTGATGTGACCAGGCACAGTAAGGCTGACCCTGATGCTGGAAGGCAGGCTCAGCACAGTAACACATCCCCAATATTTATAACTACTTCTTACATCTTACAAAAGAAGGATACTTCCCCTCAAAAGCAACTCTGATGTTTTATCTTCGACAAGGCACGTACTTAGCCTGGGATCCTGCCATGCTGAGGTCTGAAGGGTGTCTTGCATTACAGGACCCGGGCATCATGGGCTGAATAGGCTGGCTAAGCAACAATCTGGAACACAGGGGGGAAAAAAAAGTGACATTGCTGGAAGAGGACCATACAAATCCCACATTGTGCAAAGAGAAACAGGGCATTTTCACAGGCATGGCACCGGGCTGAGTGTGAGGAGCTCTGACCCATCTGCTGGCTGTGGTGGGCGCATCCTGGGCACTGTGAGGCAGAGGCTGGGGCAGCGCCTGCCCTCTGGGGTGATCTGGGTGCCTGACATATACCTAATAAATCACATATTTTATCATTATTATCTGCTAAGTACATGGATGCCTGAATAATATTTTATAGCTTCCGTTAAATTCACCTTGTGCTCTTCAAAGCCAGCAGCAAGATTTCAGTTCTCATAACGCTACGGGATCAGACAGCTACGCTCTGGGGGGGGTCTTAATCCACCCTTGCATTCGTGCAGTCACACGAGCTGCTGGAGGCAGCTGCTGGAAGAGCAAAGCGGGAGTTTCAAGCATTCCCCAGCGCAGGCAGCAGGCCCCGCGGCCCGTACCTGAGCTGCTGGTCGTGGCTGCAGCCGGNCGGCGCCAGCTCCGCGCTCCGCGCCGCCTTCGGGCCCTGCAAGAGAAGAGGAGAGAGCCGGGAGACATCCCGACCGCGGCATCAGTGCCTGGCGGGGCCGCCGCCCGGCTGCCGTCACCGTACGCGAAACGACTGTCATGCCCCGGGCCCGCTCCTGCCGTCCGGCACACCCGGCACTACCCGAACCACCCGCCGTGGCAGGAGCCAAGTTAGGCGTGAGGAACTGCCGCCAAGCCCCATGGCGGGAAAAGATCTTGTCAAAGAAAAAAACGTGGGGGTTTTTTTGTTTGTTTTTCTTTTTTTTTTCTTTTTTTCTTTTTTTTCCCCACAGAATCACAGAACGGGAACGGCTGGAAGAAACCACAGTGGTACATCTGGTCCAACCTCCCTGTTCAGGCAGGGTCATCCCAGAGCACATTACACAGTATCGTGTCCAGACGGTTCTTGAGTTACCTCCAGAGAGGGAGACTCCACACCGTCTCTGGACNCAGCAAGATTTCAGTTCTCATAACGCTACGGGATCAGACAGCTACGCTCTGGGGGGGGTCTTAATCCACCCTTGCATTCGTGCAGTCACACGAGCTGCTGGAGGCAGCTGCTGGAAGAGCAAAGCGGGAGTTTCAAGCATTCCCCAGCGCAGGCAGCAGGCCCCGCGGCCCGTACCTGAGCTGCTGGTCGTGGCTGCAGCCGGCGGGCGGCGCGGGGGTGCCGTCCCGGGACAGGCCGCCGGGGGGC
>VYZT01025386.1:47811-119000 GCA_013400735.1 Pomatostomus ruficeps
ACGGCTGGAAGAAACCACAGTGGTACATCTGGTCCAACCTCCCTGTTCAGGCAGGGTCATCCCAGAGCACATTACACAGTATCGTGTCCAGACGGTTCTTGAGTTACCTCCAGAGAGGGAGACTCCACACCGTCTCTGGACAATCTGTTCCAGTGCATGGTCACTTGTACAGTGACAAGTTCTTCCTCATATTCTGGTGGAACTTCCTGTGCATCAGTTTCTGCCCCTTGCCTTGTATTTATTATACAGATACACTCTCTACTTTAATACGTCATTATAACACAGGTATGTAGAGGGTGAAAAGCTACAGCTGGGGGCACTGAAGACAATCATGCAGCTATTCTTGCCACACAATCAGGAAGCAGAAACTGGAGCTCAGTTTGCTGTGAAGGGAGGTACAACAGGTGGGTGGAAAAGCAAACACTGGAAATGCTGAGAAACCAGCAGTATGAACAAAAAATCCTGTGCAAAACCTAATAGCTTTCAACGATCTCAGTTGCTGCTCAGGCTGAACTTTATTTTGCTGTGCAGGAACCTGTTAACATTCACAACCTCAGGGTCTCACACGAATCTCAATGTATGCTGTGTGCCACCACAGCAGACAGGCTTTGTTGCATTGGTGGTGTCCATCTGGACTTGGGGAGCAAGTATTCAGAGAAGTCTCACTGTTTTAAGTTTCCAGTGTGGTCCGTCAGGTTTCTTTCAGGACCACCTGAAGAACAGTAAGTCACGCACACATTTTGCATGCCCCCCTGCTCTGTTTTCAAGCTGAAATAGCTGCTCAAGTAACCCTCCTGGCTGAGGTCTTTAAAAAACGCTTTGAGGTGAGGTAAATGCTGTAGGAAAACCCTTTTTATAGGCTGCCCTTATACAGAAGAATAAGAAAGGGAAGGCAAAGGCATGGTTACAGGACTGACATGGTTTTACTTGCTTGCTTAATAATAGCTCAGTGTCTCCTTTCCATCTAAATGCTTCCCTATTCAATGAAATGATTACCTGGTTTGATATCACGCTTGCTTCTCTCAGTGACTGCTGGTTCGTTGTTTGTGAAGATGTGATTTGCCCTTGAAGTTGAGGATTGGGGACAAGCTGCTGCTGAGAAATGGCCCCTGACGTCTGCTGTAGCTGTTGTGGGTCCAGCTGCTGAGTATTGCTAAAGCTCAGGGACACTGCCGGCTGCTGTAAGAACATCTAGAAAAGAAGAGGGGAGGGTTTGTTTACATAGCCCAGCTGTCTTGAATAATAAAGGTGACAGAAGTAAATCCAAATACATATTTTAAACTAAAGTTATCACATTTCTGGATTCATAACACATTTACTGTTAGGTGAAAATCACCCATCATTCCTACATTAACAGCTCTGCTGTCTCTAGTTTTTCAGTTTCTTGTTCTGCAAGTGCACCCATTACTTGTGAAATGAGTCTTGAAGGTAGAAGTCCTCTCTCCATGGGACAGGCACAGCCCTCATAAGAGCAGTTCCTAGTACATTCACTGTGTTCTGGGGCATCCTGACCAAAGAGAAGAGAGTAACTCCATGTCTTTTCAGTCCTTTTGTTTCTCCTTTCAACAAAATCCACCTGCCTTTCAGACAGAGCTGTCTTTGAATTTGTCTCTGGAAATTCAACACTTTACACCCAGCTGAGTCGTCGAATGTTTTTAATGAGGCCACAGTCAGGCCAGAGCTCTCCAAACTGAATGGCCGTGTCCTTATCATTGAGAGGATGTGTAAACAGACAGTCGTTGTCATTTATCTGATTTCCCAGGTAGCTGTCACCTGGTGCTCTTCCTAACTGTGCCATGCATTTGACTCGTGCAGAAGAGCTAGCAGCGCCTCTCTTAGTATTTCTGTAAAAGATGTCCTCTCTATTCTTACATTTCAAGATGAGGCTTTATTCTTTAAAAGTTATAGGGCTTGGGAATTTTTGCTTTTCTAGGGGCTATTTCTTTTATTAAGGCTGTAAAGAGGAAAAAGTAATATTTTAAAACTATGCACTATTAATGCTACAAGCTCTCTTTGCAGTATTTCAAACCTAGCCTCCTGCCACCGAGGACTGTATGGAGATACACATCCCACGCAGTTGACGCAATTTTTGGATTTGATTCTGATTCCACACCACTGCTACATGTGTAGAACTCCATTAATTTAAGTGGAGCTACTTAAGTTTTAAATGAAATCAGAATCACAATTATTCTCTTCATTATTCATCCATCAGTCTCATGCCTAGCAGTACATCTGAGGTACGCCCAGTAATTAGTACACCTTTCTGCAGCTTATTGCTATATTAACAATTCCCTAAACTATTGTGTCCCTTCTAATTTTTCCTGGAAAAAGCCTGTGCTTTTCTCCAAAGGTCTGGCATAATGTATTGCTTTTCTTTGCAAAAGTATGGCTTGATCCATCATATTTGTACTTATTTATCTAGCTTTAAAAACACAGCTTATTTAAATATGATAAATTTTTAATTAATTTCTGTGTGCCAAGATTTTACTCAGGAAAAAAGGTACAGGCAAAGCTTACATTAATCAGCTGGGAGAGGGGGGCAATTATGGAAAAGCAACAGCTTGTTTCAGGTGCTGTAGGCTAACCACATCTCAGAGATATCTGATAGGAATAAATGGGTCAAGTGACAGGGCTGGGGCTGCTGCTTGCAGCAGGTCTGAAACTAGCTCCGAGTGTTTTTGTTTAAAAACACTGCTTACTGAGTTTGGAGCCATTACATATCAGAAAGACAGATGGTCTCGCAACTTCTGCCAAGTAAATAGGTCTTAATATGAATAAATCAAAGACAAAAATAATGAAAATTCATTTTCTTGTTTATTTTCTGTACGTAGAAGCTAAGCTTTGGACATATTTAGTATGTGAACTCACTTGATTAGCCCTAGCTATGAAACAGGTCGCCACTGATATAAAATTTGATAAAAATTCAGAACAGGCAAAGCAAGTGATGCATGTCAAAAAAGTGATGGGGAGTGTGAGCCCATCAGTACTGGACAGATCACTGCAAAGTGACACCCTTTAGGAGGGTGAGCGTGGTGTCCTCTTTGTCCGTGGCGCACAGCACTGGAGAAACACTCAGTTCACCCAAAGCAAAGTCAGCATCTATCAAGGCAAATGTCAGGCAGGGTGTGAACTTGCAGCAGACTCCTTACTTAGCAGGGACCTCCCTGTGTGCTTACCTCACTTTTAGATGAAGGCCAAGGAGCTTATCCTCGAAAGAAAGAAGAGTAACCTACTTTGCAAGTACCAGAGTGTGCCACTGGGTAGGAATGTGCACAGTTAATGGTTGGCAGCTAACACACTATAAATTCAGAACCAAGTTTATCCCAGTAGGCCAATTTCATTTGTTCATATGTTCGTACCCTTAGAGGGCTCCGAGTGTTTCATACCTGGGGACCCTCTGTTGCCATTATAATGGCCAAAGCAGCATTGTTACCCTCTGGACATAAATGACCTGGAAAAAACAAGCTCAGAGCAGGAAGCAGTGGTGCCCGTGTCCCTGCAGAAGTGAAGGCTCAAGATGCCTTATCCAAACAAGAGTTAACTTGACAGAGGATCGAAGTGTGAAATTTCCACCTGCTAATTAAACCTAAAAGCTTAACTTGTACAAACTTAATAGTTGTTTTTCATAATGTGCCTCTTTTGTGATAGTCCTGTCTGAATTCCCCCGAAACACTGAAATACAGCAACTTTAAATAACAAGAGAAACCTTTCATAAAAAATAAAATCTTTCCCTGTCTAAGTAGATAAATTAGCAGCCTCCTAACTGTATTGCTGCTAATGACATGTCTCGTTGGTGATTTTGTGGACTGCAAGGTCAGTGAAGTATCTTACAAACATTTTTTAATTGGCCAGATTGTTAACATACACGGCAAAGCAGCGAGGGAGAGGAGGAACCCTCTGACACTGCTGCCCCCTCATTCCAAGATAGATGGGCTCTACAGCTAATGGCTGAATCATACGGACAAGACATCCTGAGGAAAACATCTCTTTGACTCTACCTGTCCTTTGGATAATCGGGGGATTGTAGCTTTTGGGCTCATCATTACAGGCGTCAAGACTCTATGTAAAATATGTAAAGATGAGAAGCACAGCGCTGGAAGTTGAGATTCACTGACTTCAAAGAGAGCCTGCTTTGCAAATGATGGGTGGCTGTGGATGGTCTTGATTGTAGTTCTTGCAAGCTGGTCAGGCTCAACCTTTCTGCCTTCCTCTGCATCTGTGAATCATTAGCTAGACTGTTCAAACTGGAGCAGACACAGCATCCTTCAGACTTCTGAGGTTACTCTTTCTGCTCTTGTCCTTCATTGTCGGGAAAAGCAGTAGCAGGGATTTAATGGGGTTTTGAACATTTTTATTCAGGGCTTGCAACCCTCCTGATAGTTTCATCTTTCTCTGCACAAGGCTCTTGCAAGCAGTTTCTAATGCAGACTACTGTGCTCAACATCTCTCTGGCTGGGAAAGCATTTCTTGGTGGACTGTTGTACTCAGTTTTGAAGATTTCTGAAGGAAATGAAAATCGAGCTTAATTCTCCACGGAGCTACCTGTACACTTCTGTGTGGAAGGAAGTGAACCAGTGGGGATGATATGCTAATAAATCAGCTAATAAGGGAAAAGCAGGGAACACTTCCCCCTTTTCAGACAGCCTACATCACTCCCCCTCGCTTACAGCTCTATTATGCAGTGTATTAAAGACACCAGAAATGTGCTTGATAGTAGCCTGTTTGTTACTGTGCATCTTAGCTTCGATAGTAGACACAGATCAATGTCTGCAGACATCCAGCTCCCTGAATGATGAAATCTGTGTGACAAAGCACGTGGCTGGATTTCTGATTTAGCAGTTTACTCCTTGCTGCTTGTGAGTCACAAAAGAGTTACATGCAAAAGTGTGAGGCTTTCTTTCAAATTGCCCCAAGCCAAGTATGACAAAATTAATTCCTGGTCTCAATCTATCCCTGCAACAGCACAGTAATTTCTTTGTGTGTTTTCTATTTTTTTACCTAGAGAAAGTGGAAGAAGGAAAAAGCCCTGGTCAGGAGTCAGTGTGACCACTCACATCTCATCACCTTGTTTGATTGCTCTGAGGAGACCAAAAAGCACCCAAAATACAGAGGATGTATTTTCCATCCAGCATTGCCATATGATCTCCATCCAGCATTGCCATTTCCAGCAAATATGCAGTTCCTGCATTTACAAACTGTCCTCCATTCTCCCTTCCTCTCAGTTCTGCATCTGCAGGAAGCTGGGAAATGGCAGGTATTGACACCAGAGAACTTGTAATGGTCTAAGAATACTTGGTCCAACCTGGTGCAGTCTTCATGGGAGAGGGTATCACCCAAATGGTATAATTCAGAGCTACAAACTGGTAAGGGGTGGGCAGTACAGAACAACCCACCATTTACCCTCTGGGCCTCTGCTTCTCTCTGCCTGAGCTCCCTCTGAGCATATCTGAGAATCTGTCCCATGGTCTTTGCGCTGTTAAATGCACCCTAGTGCATACAGGAGACAGCTTTCTAAAAATAAAATCTGTTTCCTGCATATAAGAATGTGCTCTGAAGTTCTATTTTTGCCTGAATGATGATAAAAAAAAGAGCGTGTATGACTATTGAAGACTTCACCAAGAGACAGTAATAGTTGTCAGCCAATTAAAAAAAGAGGAAGTGAGAATATCATGTCTCTTAATATTCATAATAACAATAATAGCTTTCAGACATATGACATGATTCTGAACTGAACACCTGTTAATTGCAGAGAGACTTTCTCTTGCCATTAATCAAAGTCAGCAGAGAACCAATAGAAGAAACACACTGAAGCTAAACCTGGTCCCCCTATATGATTGTGTGGCACCAGGAACAGGGAGTCCTGCGTCTGGAACCCACAGTTGCTGTGTTACCTTACAGCAGTGCACCTGCAGCAACTTAGGTGGCAAAGTTTCTAATCTGGCTTCACTGATCCCTTAATTGCCTAAACATACAATCCCAATTTGTTAATGTGTGAAACTGCATTTCACAGATGCTGATGATGGGTGAGAGTCTATTTCTGTGTGGAAGTTGCAAGTAAAATTCCCACTGACTTCAGTAGGTCCCATGTTTTCATCCTGTTCTTAAAATACTCTTTGAGATGTTTGTTTCCTTGACAGAGCTTGTCTTCTAAAATAATCTTGTTATTATAATACCCACAAAGTCCCCAGTGCAACATGACTAGCAAGGATCATGTAACCTGGCATTTATAGTTAAATTATGAGGAACATAGCAGTAATAACGCCACATTCAGAAAACTTCCATAATACTGGAGGACTTGTCCATTCGTTATTAAAGGAAACCTGTCATCTACTAAACTGCACTTGCTATTATTTCTGAGGTTTGGTAGACGTAAGGGGTACAAAGCACATACTATACTAGAGAATTGTACCTCTGTGTAGGAGGTGTCAAAGGCAGAAGAGCAGGCTCAGCCAGCTTCACCCTAAAGGCTTAAGCCTGTCCGGTGAAGAACAAATTCAGATACCTCCCAGGTGTGAACAAATGAACATCAGCAGAAGTTTGGGGGTTTTAATGCAACAAGGAAGTCTGAACTTCAACATTTTTTCTACTACAGTTGCTCAGTCTGAAGACTCGGTAGATAAAGTAATAAAATGCTATTGTAAATGACCCAAATTATTCTCCTCCTCCTAAGGTTGAGGTATTCCTTCCATCTCTTCTTCCAGAGAACTCTTAAATCTTTCTTGACATACTTGAAGTTACTCAAGAGGCTTTTAGAGGGCAACATCCTCATTCAGATGAGCTGGTTTCCACTTGTCCAGATATCCTGGACTCTGGAGTAATTTTAAGTTGCCAAGCCTATCAACAGCCATGTGAGAGAGGATGTTTGACTCTGCCCCTTCCAGCAGGAACACACCTGTATGCTGGAGTCTTGGACAAGGCAGAGCTGCTCCTGTATCTTCTGGAGCTCCTCCTGCTGCCACCGAATGTTAGCCTGCAGGATCCGTGTCCGCTGCTCTAGCTGGTCCTTGATGGTCTGGAACATGCTGAATTGTGCCGAGAACTGGGCAGGGGGAAAGAGGGAGGGGAAAATCAGTCATGATAATACAAGCAGGCCTCAGTAGAACATTGTTCTGTAAGGAGCTAGCGGTTTCTTGATTGTCAAGCACAGCCAAAGAATTAAAAATATCTAACATCTAGGCAGAGATAGATCTTGTCTATTTTCAGGGTCACGCATATATATATACTTATATATTAAATTAGTCAGTTAGAATGATCTGCTTACAACTGCCCGTGTTCTGTCAGGACTGTTTTTGAGAGTATGCTACTTTAAAATATCAAGAACATCTTAACTGGATGGCAAATGAGTGCATTATTTTCATTAGCTTGTAGTTTGGAGCCCTTATGTGGCATAACAAGATAATCCAGATGTGTTTTACTAATGCTTTCCTTTTTCTGCACAGAAATAGCAGTTCTGCAATGCTTTATTCCCCTGATGACTTACTATGGCACCGCACAACAGACCACAATAAACATTTTCTAGATTTGTATAGCTGAGTAGTACTTAAGCTACAAGAAATACTCATTAAGTTATTTTTATATGTGATGTAAAATGAATAGCTCAACTCAATGGAAGAAGGCTGTTCTAAATAATAGTAAAAAAAGGAGATCATTAATCAAGGTCAAGAAGCAGGTGCAACCTCCAATAGCAACAATACTGGCACAAAATGAAATCATTCAAGAATATGTGGAGAGGACTAGCAGCAATAAATCCCCAGGACTTGGTGTTTTCAGGTATGATGCAAAGTTCACCAAAGTTAATTATTACCTTAATAGGCTTTGCAATAATTGCTTTGCATAAGCTCATACTCCAAAAGTAAAATGCAGTCTTTGAAAAAAAGAACAAAAACCTTCAAAAAATCTTTTAAGTTTTTATGTAATCAAAGCATCCAAGATCTTTCTGAAAACATGTAGTGCTGTGAGTGTACAGGCAAACCAAAAAATTAAAAATTGCTGTGTCTTGAAAATGCTGCCCTGTCCCTCTACTTGTTCCAGTGGCTGGCTGAGCTGGTGTGCCCTGCTGGAACCTTCCTGCTTCATGGCTTACATAGTTTCTGGGTTTGTAGTAGGAAAAAGAAAGGTACCGAGACAGGAATTAAGGAGTGCTCTGGTGCTAGCAGCACTATACACTTACTGAGATGAAATTTTTGGCTACTTAAGAGAAATCTAAATGTGACAGAACAGATTTGTATCAGCTAACTAGTTCACCTTAAATCAGTTAAGTATGTGAAAATACCTTTCCATTCCCTCTAGGTGACATCTCCAAGTAAATGGCCTTTAGCAGAGAAAGAGTGAGGCCTTCAGAGGGTTTATTTCCATTTACCAGGTGGAGGGTGGCTTTCCTGCATAGCCTGGGAGACCACTGCACAGACTGGTGGCCATGTGGAGATGAGCCTCACAGCCACCCCCACTGAGGGGCCCGGAGGGCTGCTGAGGTGGCACCTGCAGTTGCTGGTGGCAGAGGGCCTCGGAGCCCACTTTGCTGTCAGAGGCATCTGTAAGCACTCACAGCTTGCGCTGTCTGCCCAAGGAGGTGCCGTGAGCCCTCGGTCTGTGCTGCGACTCACCGTGCTTGTGCCTGCAAACAGCAGCGCCATCATCTGCAACCTGCTCCTCTACCAGAGCAGGAAAATGGTGTCAAACCTCCCAAAGGGAAGTTTGTGTTACTTTGAATTGGTGTTACAGAGGAGAAGCCAGAGCAGGGTCTCTTTCTTTCTTGTCCATGTATAAAGAATTAGCCTGAGGAATGGTCGAGCAGAAACCTCAGATGTTTGGGAATAAGAACAAGTGACTCAAAGGGGAATCCAGTGCTGCTTGTTGTAGCCCAGCCTTTTGGTTCTGAAGAGTGCCAGGTATCCTGATTTTAGGAGTGGAATGATGCTATGAGCAACAGTTCATAGATGAGATGCAGATAAATCCTGCTTTAACCTGAGTCTGTACAGAAGGATTTTTTAAAAAGACAAGTCTTATAATCTAATTATCTCTATATGAACTCTTTTAGTGAGGACTGCTCTTAGTTTTTAAAGGGATCCTTATTAGAAAGGAATTTAAAACAGTTTTGGCAAAAAGCTTCATAACTGCCTCATTTGGTGATGGCAGGCTTTTGATTAACATGCAAATTCCTTGAAGACCCTTTGAAAAAGGAACCTGATTTTCTTCAGTTGATCAATTTAAGGAATTTTATAACAGGTAGTTTCACAATCATTTTATACTTCAAAAAGAAACAAAATTCATTTTCAGGCCTTAGTTTAAAATTTGAATTTGCTTTGTAAAGTTGTGCACAAGAATATATTGCTGTTGATTTAAAATTATTATGTCTTAGGTTTTTGGTGCAGGTTCCTATATTTAGCATATTCATCTTGTATTGTCTTTTTATTCTCTTTTTCACATGCTTTTTGTATTAATACACTTAACATCAACAATTACCTGGTATACTGGAGTGAAAGCTGTTACGGATGAAGACAAGGAACTTTCTGTTTTGCTTTCTTCCTTTTCCCACTCCCAAACTGCTGATAACTCTAGCCATGACCCCTGTGCTTACAGAGTTTCTATTGTTTTTGTACAATGAGACACTAACAGCAATTGACCTGCACCAGAGAGTATTTATCTCAAGATCATTAACTGCTCTACTAATTAAGGGAGAAATCTCTAATTGTATAATAAATTAAAAGAGCTTAACGCAAAACGTTCTACAGAAAACACTGCCCAGCTTTAACTCTGCCATTGGCATCAGATGAAGTTGCGCTTCATCTCACTTAGGTATTTACAAATGTCCGCAGAATCCTTACAAAAGTACATGTAATACACAAGAAAGTGCCATTTCCCTAGATACAGTCAAATATGGGAGACTAAAGCTGTGAAATCTCTGTAATTGTGACAGTTTAATCAAGGTTTGTTAATGCAGGCAAAAAAAAGCCCCAAACAAACAAGCAAAACCCACAGCAGTAATTTTAGTCTGGTTTCTTAAAAAAAAGAGGTAAAATAAAGTGATATATTTGGAATTATGTCAGATGTTCTGGTAGAGAGGAGCTCAATGCACTAGTGCTGGTGATGGTCCAGGGAGGCTGTACAGCCCCAGGAGAGGGACTGGCACTTTCATGCTGTGATTTTTCTCCTCTGCCATGGACATCTGAAAGACACCAGCTGGACCATGCCCAAGGAGAGGGGTTTTTCTCCACCGAGTGCTACCACAGGGTGCCAGGGTTACTCCCTCTCTCTAGGTGCTAGGGGGCTGCAGCCAGGGGAGGGGACCTATGACCCCTGTGTCTGTCAGGGTAGTTCCTCATCTCAAATGTGAGGAACAAAAAGATGGATGTCTCACGACATTCTGTTCCTACAAGTTTCATGACAATAGGTAGCTGGGTAAAGAAAAGAGACCCTAATTGTTTTTTAGCTCAGTTTGCTTTAAAACTTTCTTTTCTGCCTACCTTCCAACTTTCTTTCAATCCGTCTGGCCCAGAAGATGAGCCATGTTTCTTGCTGGAGACATACAACAGAGTTGTGAGAGTGTCAAAAATACCAGATTGCTGTAACTTCACGAAAGCTTTAGCTGAGGAAAGGAGAGAAGGATCCACTTGTCCCTTCCTCCTGTGGGAAAGGCTGGCTCCATGCACCAGCCCTGCAAGGCACAGTCCCTGGGAAACTAGGTTTCATTAGTTTTGCAGCTCACCAAACAATTTGCTTTCTTTCTTTCTTTTTCTTTCTTTCTTTCTTTCTTTCTTTCTTTCTTTCTTTCTTTCTTTCTTTCTTTATTTCTTTCTTTCTTTCTTTCTTTCTTTCTCTTTCTTTCTTTCTTTCTTTCTTTCTTTCTTTCTTTCTTTCTTTCTTTCTTTCTTTTCTTTCATCTGAATAACACCTGCTCAATCCTAAATGGATTATTAATGTTAATTATTATTCAGTCATCAATATCCACTGTGTTGTAGGGAATTTTAATTTATGACAATGAGGAAGGCAAACAAACAAATATTCTAATTGGGAGCACTTGGCTTAAAGTAAACCATTTACATTCAGGTGACATCTAGGGTGACTCTGTGCTGTCTGTTCATTCACACAAGCAAGGCAGAAGCTAAAATCACATTTCAGTGGAGACAAAACCATCACAGCCTTTGCTGGAAATAAAACTACTCAAAGTTCAAGCAGATGGTGCCTGAGGCAGCAGCTAGCTGCTTGCTGCAGACGCAGTTATGGCCACTTATAATGTTTTTCCCTGCTGTTGCTGCCACCCTGTAGCCAAATGTTAGCCACAGGGACACCCGGGGCCTTCCAGCTCCTGCCGTCGGTCACCTTTAGCCAAGGGCAAGTGACAGAAAGGCAGCAGGGAGAAACCCGTGCAGCTCCTCCTTGTGAGCTGGCAGCAGGGCACCTGACCACACTATTTCTACAAGCCATGAGCTTGTGCTCTGCCACTAAACTGCTGGGAAATGGTCAGCTAGGAAGCTGAGGAAATGTTCCTGGTGGGACGCACATGTACCTGGGTTTCGATCCTCACTCACCTAGTGCTGCAAGCACCTTTATCTTTTAAATAATTAACTTGCTGTAGGCTGACGTGTTAATTATTTTAAAGTGGGATGTACAGGGTAGTATCATACTATACATAATAGTTTATGAAAATCACCCAAGTGTGTGGAGATTTGGTACTGTTTACAGGAGTTTTGCTATGGAGTGTGAACATCAGCAGCCTGAGATGCAATGTCCTGGTGTTATTTCCCTGCTCCATGTCAAGCTTCACCTTGAGCTTCGCCACGAGCACTGCTGTGACTGCTGCCAAAGGGCTGCCTGTGCAGACAGGCTCGAGTCAGCCCTCTTCCTTTCACCAAGAGTTAGGTGGCCCAAAGAGGCTTAACCAATGACTGGATGGCCCTCCAATTTGTCAGAAAAGGAATGGAGCTGGTGTGCCAGTAAGAGCTTTTTACTGGGAAGGGACAAGGCAGTGAGGCTCTTGGTAAACAACTGGAAAGCTTCTCTTCACAAAGAGCTTTGATGAAGAAGAAAGGGAGGTAGAAAAACATCACACCAAACATGCGCAGGCTCATAATACATAAACTAATTGATGTTTGGAAGTGCATTAGTGAATAACAGAGAGAAATATCTGTAAAAGAAAATGAATGCTCAGAGCAGATAATTGATATGCTGTTTCTTTGCTGTGTGCTAGCGTGGAGTCATGAAAAGAATATT
The DNA here is from genome assembly GCA_013400735.1 of Pomatostomus ruficeps. Classification (NCBI taxonomy): domain Eukaryota; kingdom Metazoa; phylum Chordata; class Aves; order Passeriformes; family Timaliidae; genus Pomatostomus; species Pomatostomus ruficeps. Next base: position 60,022 of record VYZT01025386.1, read on the forward strand.
AAACATGGAAGATAAATGAGAATTTGTTATTTTAAGGCCAGGATCCTCAGGACTTTGTATGTTTTATGTGCTACAGGAATAAACTCTGGGATCTTGTGAGTGAGTACAGGGTATCAATTGTAGAAGCAGTCTAGGTCCAACAATACTCTGTCATTCTTAAAATCAGAGTATGATGGGATGTATCATCACAACAGGACCATAGAAGAAAAACAATGTGCTGGGAACATGGTACTCAAATTTGCTTCTTCAAAATCCACTGCCAATGTAACTCTGAGGTGACTTTTTGGGCTGTCACCCACTTTTGGGATATGGGTTAATAGACTGGAGGAATCTGAAATTTGTCTTCAGCGGCATCCTCACCATTACTGGGACACTCACAAAATGAGTGTTGTTGAATTTGTGTGTCCTTTACTGCTGGTTAGTTCTGCATCAGCATAGCCAAACAGGTGTTTTTAGCAGGACTGGGTGTCTTTGTTCATTTTGGTTTTAATTCTCATTGTGAATTTGATCTTAATGGGACCTGGTTCTGTAAAAGCAAAGTTGAAAACTTTTTTTCTATCTGTTTTTTGTTCTCCATGAAATAGATGTGTGTGCACACCTGAACCTACATGCACCTGGGCTTCTAAACACCTGCATGCAGTTGTATGTTTAAACATACAAGTGTACTATTCAGATTACTTTCCCACAATATTTTAAATGTTTGAGAATTTGGATTTGGGGATTTTTGTTACTAGAGAGGCAACCTAAAAGCCCCCAAATGAAAAAATATCAGGAGATAAGCAAGTGACCTATTCCACTTCCAAATCCCCAACTAACCTGTGCCAAAGGTGCAGGCTGATTTTGCAGAGTTGCTTGAGGCAGCAACTGCTGTGGCAGAAGCTCACATGGAGGCTGAGAAGGCAAAGAAACCTAGGTTAAAAACAAAACAAACCAAAACTTTATTTATAAGTTTGGCTCCTTTAAATTTTAGGTTTCTTCTAATGCCATGGCTTCTGTGTAAGTCGTTTTTAATTCCTAAGATGCATATGTGGCACATGCTGTTACACTCTCTGCCTAATTCCATGATTCCTGGTGAAGTTACCTGAAGAGCAGTAGGCTGGCTGAGTCTATGCACGGATAAATCCTGCTGTGTGCTTGGTGTTCTTGGCAAGGGAGTGTTGTTAGACTCTGTAATCAGCTTTGTTGGTGTAGCTGCAAGAAAAGTACGGTGAGATCTTACATGCTGGAAATCGACCCCATTTGAAGTGGGTCATATGACAAGACCTGGGCAGAAATTGCAACAGTCTGGCTAAATTCCAGTGGGAGTCAAGGCTGTTCTTGTTGACTTCAATGGCAGTAAAATTAAACTGATAAGGAAAGTCTGGGCAAAGATAAAAGTAAATGAGACAGATTATGATTCTGTGCTCCAATGAGCAGTGCAAAAGGACCCATGAACTGATCTAAACCAAATGGAACTCCCTTTATATGGGCCGAATAACTGTAAATTTAGTTTATCTCATTGGCTTTTTTCCCAGACCACAAAGCAGAAAGAATATACCCAAATCAACACTGGAGCATCCTAAATCTTGTCCAGAGGAGAGTCACTCACGGGCTGTTATTACTCATGTAAGTCTAGAGAAGTCTCATATTGCTCATACTGGTGCCCTCAAATCTAAATACAAAGTCCTCATTTTTGTAATGGATTGAAACAGCACATTTCACATCTAATCCCACTGCTCATCTTCCAGCATTTAGGTGGTTGTGCTAGAACCTTTCCTCCTGCACATTACCACTTCAGATCTTGCACTTCATTGTCAGTGCATGTCATCAATACCTCATTATTTACTGTCAAATTACAGCTGTGGTATATAAGCACACATTTTTTAACTAGGCTAAATTAAAAATATTCCGTAACCCAGGAATGCCACTCACATGCTGGGTCTGACTTGGGTGTGTGGGAAGATTTTGGTGAGCTCCTGGATGACACTGAGGGTGTCCGACTAGTGCTGAGGATTGAGGCACCAATATCAAGTGCATTAAAGTGCTGTTCAGGATCCAAGCTGGCGCCACTGTCCTGAAACAAACCAGAAAAGGGGAATAGCTATTGCATCTGTCTAAGGTAAAGCATTTTGAAATTTAGTGATGGTTGCACACCAGTTCTTTGGCAGACCTAAAATGACTTGAGCAGAATAAATCTCAGGTAGGCCAGCAGAAGAGCTGGACACAAGCATCAATGCCTCTTCGAAACAGCATCAAAATAATGCATTTTACAAACAACTATCACTGAATTAGAAATAAATAGCAAGCTACTACCATAGTCATTTTGTGCCTTCAGATGTTTTTCTGAATCTTTCTTTTGTGTTCAGTTGGATGTGACAGCAACTGCAACTTCTGTGAGACACTCGGCCGTGCACTGAGGAGGAGCTTTGCTGTCTTTCCTCAAGAGATCACTGAGATGTAGCCAAGAGGGCTGATTGTCAGAACTTGTCCAAATGAATCTTTAAACTGTAGTACCTTGCCAAGGAAAAGCAGAGATATCTCACACTGCCCCTGCCCATGTTCCACTTAATTTGTGGCTGTTACTGATCTCCAGGTTTGTCCTTTCATAAACTCACCTGATTTATGTCAAAATTATTCAAATGAGCAATGAATTCTGAAGTTGAGAGAATCCACCAACATTGGAGAAAGACAATGCTGGAGTCTTCAGTGAGATTAACATAGGAAGAAGTTGTGATTACTACATAAATTCATGAAAAAAGCTTTTCTCATTGTACCTTTAGTGCTGAGGACACAACCTCGGAGGACACTTCTTCCAAGCCCATCTCCTGTCTCCTCTCCACCCGAACATCTGCATAACTGAATGGAAAACATAATTCTATGTATCAACATGGAACTGCTATATTTCTTAAAATGTGCTTTAAGAGACTGGAGGAACTAATTACTGTACATTTTACAGGTTAAATGAACAGCTGAAAAATGACTTAAGTCAAATGCCACTGAATAACACTTGAGACTGTTTTAAATTTCAGGTTTTGGTGTGTTCCTATCTTCTTGAAGTCAAGATGCATATTAAAGAAGTATATATAAAGGTCAAGTTCACATCCTACAACCACTTTATGACTTCAGTGGAAAGCTTCTACACATCTCTTTAAAAACAACATAAGGATTAGAGGAAGTGAATTATTTAAGGGATTTGTCTATTCTCTACTTTTGCACAAAATGGAAAAATGTCATAGTTCATCTGCCCATAAATGAAAAAAAAAATTAAGCTTAACATAAACTAAGATTCAGTCTGATAATTTTTCTATGATTACTGTATTTCCTTCAGAAAGCGCAGGCTTAACTTTTTGTTATGTAAGTAATGTTATATTTTTAGAAGAAAATGCTGCAAGACGTGAGGATGCTCTTATCTTACTGTCCTTTGTGTCCTGGCTGGTTGATATGATTTTCCATACCTTACCACCATGTGTGTGCACACAATGAACTCTGGCTTGGAGTTCCACTGGTGGTAGGTGATGTAGTAATGGGTCTGGAGCCAGATCCACTGCTGTCCTTTGGTCAGAAACCGATAGCAGCATGACTTCCCCTTGCCGAACTGCATCACTGCCAGCAGAAAATACATACAGCTTGTACCACAACCATCCACGTGAAAATGACATGAAATGTGAAAAAAAAGTGACAAAAATATCTGTCATAGGTAGACAGGAGTATAAGCACCAATTTTGAGTAAGTGCTCCTCTCAGCCTTCTGACAGAGCAAAAATTATAAAGAGTAGTAGGTGTCTTCTTCTGGCACTTTGAATGGTACATTCCTATGCAGTACAATTAACCTTAAATTTGGACACTAATGAATTAGTGTCCACTACAATTTAAACATGGATCTTACCATGCTTTATGTGCTGATCACTCACTGCTTAATTAGACACCTGGGATTATTTTCTAAGTGTCATCATCTTAAGTTCTAGAGCAGAAAAGTACAGGATAAAAACGCTTGAAAAGATGAATATTGTGTGCAGATGGATTTAGAATGAGGTAAACATAGGAAAATAACACTATGCAAAGACAAAAATAATTTGAACGAAAATTCCCAGACTTACAAGAATTCAAACTACAGTAAACCAGGCTGTACTGAAGGTTTTGAAGATTCATCAACCAAATTAATCTCTGCTTTTTTTCCCCTGGTGATTTCAAGGGGTTCCCAAACATCCACATATTTAGCCTTTCTATATTTCAATGTCAACATACAAAAACTAATGTTGGCAGGATACTTTCAAGACAGGCAGAGGTGGTAAGCTGAGAGGTTACAGCCAGTTCTGTAAGCAAATATTTGAAAAGTATTGCCTTATTTTCTTTACTTAGTGAAAGAGTTTTTCAATTAAATCCTAATAGACCGTATTTAAATAATCATAGCTAATCCCAAATACACAGTGAACAACATTAGGGGAAATAATCCACAAGAATTGCTTGAACTATTCCTGCATATTCTTTACTAATAGAACAGGGGTCAAATCTGGCATATTTTACCCATTCAGTGAGTCTCACTGTCTACTTTTGGGGATACAGAAGGTAAAATTGTATTTTTCAGAGCTTGATAAGTCTGTCCCAGATGTCAATCAGCTTCAGTGCCTGCAGTCTGCTATAGCTCTGCTAAGATATACAGGCTGAGGCAAGACTCAAACCTCCCCTTCCAAACCACATTCCACTGCAAAGAGGTGTCCCAGCGACTTCCCAGGAGCCTGGGCCACGTGGTACTTACAGTGTTCATGGCACCTTGCTAGCAGCTCTAGGTCATCTATGTGGTAATAGTCGTAGCCAGACGTACCCAGCACTTCAAAAGGCAAGTATCCGATAATTGGCGGTGCTCTGCGGTCGGGCACAGCGTGAGTCCATAAAACATAGAACAAGCAGTTCTGCATGTTGATGCAGAGATGCCAATAGCCCAGATCTGCTTTCCCTTATCACTGTATAGTTGTTCACCTCAGGGGACTGGATCCTGACTTTCCCCCACCTGGGAAGCCTGGGACACCCAGCTGGGCACAGCAATACTGATAGGTACCACCCCATTGGGACAAGACTATGACAACACCCCTTCTCCAGGGAAAATGTGATTGTGGAAAGCAGTCCAGCTTCTCAGGGACCTTTACACTGGAACCTGCTGTGAGGGAGCCGTTCCCTGGCTGCTCCTTGGTCAGGGGCTCTGTGATGGCTCCGGCAGCCCTTGCACAAGGGAAAATGCGTGGGTAGGCGTTTGGAAGCCATCATCTGCTGGGACTGGGAGGATAGAAGGGGAAATCATCTGTGCTGCTTTTCCCTGGGTGCCTGGAGAGCTCATCTGTGGCATGCAGAGGCCCTTGCCTTGTACCTTTGCCAGCACAGATGCCTCAGGCCAACACAGACTTTCCCTCCATAACACAGTGAGAATTGCACACATGCAATCAATGACTGGATTTGGAAGGAAGGATTTCTGCAGCTGTATAATAATTAGATGATTTTGCCATGGAACACACTTTGGTCTGTTGATAATTTTAAAGGAAGCAAGAACAAGCTAATCACAAATTCAGCTGAAGAAACAGAGTCCTTTTGTTTTAAAAGCCCATTAAAAATAAAAGCAAAAATAAATGTAAAATAGTAAACATCAGCTTTTGTAGGAATTTCAGTGGCAGCCCTCCTGTTCATGAGATTTAGATGTGAAATGGAACCCTACTTGAGAGAACTGTACTTGTGAAATAGTAGTAGAAAAGCACCAAACACAACCTGCAGGACTTTTTTTGTTACCAACCTGTGATCCAGGAATAAAAATTTCCACTCCAGACTGTGTCTTGATGTGAATTCCTCTAGAGGTTCTTCTATGATGCACATCTCCTGTCCAGTGGAGAAAACTGACTTACTGAGAGTTGGAACTTCACCCCTCTGCTTCATCTAGCTTTGTTAGCTATAAATACATGGTGGGTAAGAGGAGAAAACAGAGGATTCACCCATTTTCTGGCAATTCCAGAGAGAAATCTATTGTATTTATCAATGCCAACATTTTCTGCAGGAGATGAGGAGAAGAACTGGTAATGCACATGTACTTAAGAACTGAGACTGTGCCTCAAGGTGCCAAAACTTTTTTGCTTTGAAGCAGTGCCTGGGGTGTGATGGCCGTGGGCTTTCCCAGCATCCATCCAGCCTGTGCCTGATCCCACCAGGGCTTGCCATGTCTTGCTTCACTCCCTCTGTATTACTAAAGATACCCACCACCCATGCCTGGTCCTTTTGGATGTCTGCCCTCCAAGCTCTCTGAGAACGGGGGACAGTCTCCCTCTCTCAGTAGCTGCAGAGGAATAAATGCCTTTTCCTGTAGCCAGCCCACCTGGGACCTGTCAGGTGAGTAAAAGGGGTCAGTTTTGCCTTGCACTTCACTGCCACAGCGAACAAGCTGGCCGTGAAGACTCACAGCAGCCCTCAGTGCTCACAAGGATGATAATTAATAAGTGAGTTATGGGAGGCAGGGCACAAGGCTGTCTGTGAGGCAGGACTTCCTTGCCCCAGAGAAATGAGGATCAGGAGGCAGCCAGTGGTGATCACGTGCTGGGTGGAGGTGGAAGTAGAGGGAAGGATGGCAGCACAGTGCACACCTGTGCATGGGCTGGGGCTGGGTGCACGCCCCATGGCCACCTTGCTGCCTGCTCCAAGCTGTCCTCTGCCAACCCCTCCTCTCCCACTGGGTGCTTTGCAGGGGCAACTGCAGCTCCATGAGCAGCCTAGGGTCAGCCTGGAGGCTCCTGGCCTGGGACTTGCCAGCATCAGCACTCTGGATTTGTGGCATCCAGAGTTCCTGTGTTCTTCATGTCTGGCCTGCAGGAGGGTCTCCATCATCACTAGTAAGGACAGCCTGCCCACTGGCCCTCAATGCTGCTATTCCTCTGCTCCCTGATGCCACATCCCCCCATGCTGTGGGCTCACTGACACCTTCCCATCATTTCCACTGCTGCTCATCTCTCTGCTGTCCCTCAGGCAGAGAAGACCACTGATGTTTTAAACCCTGTTGGGACCAGAGAACAAGCTGAGGTCTGCTGCCATCAAGCAGTTCTTTTATAGACATCAATGCTGACAAAGTTGAAATCTCTGGCTGTGAAGAGGCAAAACACTTCATAAAAACCTTAAATTCCTCTCTCCCCCATGCTGATGCCAAGAACATACAGTAAAATTCAAGGTGCAAATACTGCTGTGTGCAACCAAATTGCTGATTCTGTCTTCCTTGCTGCTCAGATGACACTTTACTTTCATTTTACAGTAGAAAATCAAGAGTGGGGGTTAAGTGAGTCACCCAGGTGAACTGAAGAGATGGGTGTTCCAGACTTTGTGGCAGTCAAAACCTTCTCTGGGCTGTTCTGCAGCTGCTTCCTCCCTAGCACTGCGCAGCTCATTGCCACGAGTAGCCCATTTTGTTTCCCTGTTTATTTTGAAGTGCTAGCCACCCAAAGACAAGGGAATTTGCTTTTAGGGTTCTCAGAGAACCTTAGCTCCAGTCCTTCTGCTAATATGATTATTGTGGTTAAGATTCATGGGAAGTGTCCTCACTTACCCAGCAGGGACTCTACTTGCCTGCAGGGTCAGGAATCAGTCTAGAATGCCCTGCATGTTCCAGAGCAGTAATGGAACCAGGCCAAGGGAGCAGTGATTTCATATTGGCCACATCTCAATTACATTGAAGTCTCTTAAACTCTGGGGACAGGACACCTAATGCAGTAGTTCACATTTGTTAATTAGGGAACAGCAGTGTTAGGCACAAGCTTGGTTTGTCTATCCTTATAACCACAAGCAGGTATCTTACTTCCAGGATTTGGGAGAAGGGAAACTACCAGTAGTCCACCAAAGATGCTGAGGAGCACAAATGAAAGTACTGGTGGTCATCTGTATCACAAAATCACAGAATCACAGAATTAACTAAGCTGGAAAAGACATTTGAGACCTTTGTACATTGTCCCACCGCAGGAACAATGGGGAACCAAATTTCAAAGTGACTTTGCAATTCCTAATGCAAGGAGGGTTTCCATTTCCCGTGCAGTGGGGGCAGAAGTGACACTGCTTCCGCAGATCCTGGCTTGCACTGATAATCCTCTTCACTGGATTTTTATGCATGAAATGTGATATCTGTAATCCATTCAATTAGCAAAACTAAGGACCTTCTGTGTCACCCTGTCTGAAAGTGTTTTGAGAAGTTCTGAAGTGCGTGGGACCAAGGGAGTGCACTTACCTTTAAAAACTGAGGCGTTGCCAAACGAACAGTTGCAACAAAGCAGATTTGCTTTCCCGGGGATGTTCTGTAAGCCCTTGGGACAGCCTCATCAAAGCCATTGCAAGTGGAGTTAGGCACTAGTTAGGGAAAAAAAATGGGACCTGGAGTCATGCCTCATATAAGATTTGCTCTCCTTGAATATTTTGCACACTCCAAGTGTGCTAATACTATTTTTATTCAGAGAAGTGCTCTAAAAGCTTTTAAAGCTGATATGCATATATTTAAATCCATGTCAGTCATGTTAGGCAGAAAGGCATCAGAGCTTAACTTCAAGTATGAATTTTACAGGTTAATCCTGATAAAAGTAAGGCCAAACCTTATACCACAGCATAAACCAGTTGTCTGGAAAGAAACCCCATGCATCCAATTGCTCTTTTTCACCACTCACAAGAAAAAAATATATGCTGCAGCATGCCTCGCACTGTAAGTTACATGATGCAGTGAAAAAAAGTGTTGGCAAAGGAGGTAGCTGAAGAGAGTTCGTCGAGTCATCAGTGGCAAAACACCGGGGCCCATAGCCAGCTCGGCTTTATCAAACTAGTAAGGGGATGCTTGTGATTCTTGGCTGCTGAAGAATGCCTTCCCCTTCTGCATCGAAAGAACTGTCCCCAGTGTGCTCGAGTTATCCTTGTTTTAAAGAAGAGGAAAAGGCACCCCATGTATGGCACTGGCTTCCAGAGATGGGCACATCTGGCGAGTCTGCAGATGGCCTGCTGTCTCCTCCAACACTGGGCAGAAGGAGGAACTGGATGCGATGTGGCTACATGTTTTGTGTATTTTCTTTTCCTGTGTCTTTCATGATTGCATGGCTCCTGGTGCTTTGAGAGCCCACTAACACCTCCTGCCACAGAGATACATTGCCAAAAGGGCATGTTTCTGTAAACTAGCCCACAACCCCGTGTTAGAAGGACACAATGCAAATAATTTCTCCAAGTTCAAGCTGTTTAGAGATGGTAATCCCACTCCAACAGCTGTGAAAGAAAACTGTGTGCCAAGCTGCAGTGGGAACTGGATTCTTGCCCTGCCTAGCTGACTTCCTCCCATGGGGGCAGAGAAGGTCCTGTCTAGCAGCCAGAGTTCACCAATATGAGCTAATTTAATGCTAATAGGGAAACTATCTTTCCTTACTATTAAGCCCCTATATCCAACTTTATGAAGTTTCCAACAGTTTGTCTCTTCTGCACAAGGCAAAGCATTACTGTAAAACTGAAGAGTTTTGTACCTATCTGGGGAAAAGATAACTATCCATTTTTATCCTGGGGTGCTTCTGCACTGGGATTTCATTCACTAACATAAATTGCAGAGATGGAAGAAGTCTCAACTTAGCAGATGTGCTTTTGGAACACAATTCAACCTATTAAAAGCCTTAGAATATTGATGCATTACTGGTAACAAGCATAACAGGGTGTGAGACAGAGAAGTTAGTATGCTGAGCAGAATTCACACCTGTGATTAACTGGTTTAGGCCACTGTGTGCACAATATATATTACACCAAAAAGGAAAAGCTCTTTATCTGAGAAGACAGCACAGACATGAACATCTGCAGAGATCAAGTCCTCTCTCGTATTTGAGTCTGGAGGGCATGGCTGACTGGATATTAAGATAAAACATATCTGCAAAATTCTCCTCTTTTCACCAGGAGAGCACATGTGCTCTGGGGACTTCCTAGGAATATATGTTCCCATTCTGATCCTGGGGTTATGTGCATATATGTGGGCTTCTATGGGATTATTAACACGAAAGGTTGAAAAAAAGAAGAGTTAAGTTCTACAGGACCCATGAGCAGCCTAAGTAAAGAGTTATCGGTCCATCTCTGATATCTCTATCTCTTATTATTTAGTGCAAGTCTGTTGATTTCTGTAGTTGGTCCCATTTGAAAACTAATGTGAATGCTATAAACCCACATTACGGGCATTGTGAAAAGTTACTTCCAAGCTTGCTATGGGGTATGTTGTGACATTTGCAGCCAGTGGGGATGTTTCTCTCTGTAACAGACAAGTTAAGTAGCAAATTTTTGCAGTCTGGGCTCTAAGATATGAAAATAAGCACATTCAGCCTCCAAAGCACAGGTATGAGATAAGTTAACCTAGTTAGCCAACCATGGGCTTGCAAATGACACCAGTTGTAGAAGGAAGCGGAGACTGAGCCACACCAAAAAGAGCAGATGGCTTTTTTATGTCAGCTGTTGGATGTAAACAGCCATGAGCCTGAGACATACTCCCAGAAGACTGCAGAATACATCCCTGAATGTGCCATTTACTTAGAAGAGAGCAGAGTACATCCCTGAATGCAGCATTTACAAAATAGGATTATGATTCCAACAGGTAAATGCAATAGTAAGAGAGTAATAATTATTGTGTAGGACAGTTAGGCAGTAATTTGGGATTTCCTCACAACATTTGGAAATGATGAACTTAAGCAGCAGTGAATGAATAAGCCCAAAGAGATGAGACAGAGCTGGCCTGGCTGGAAGTTATCCTGTCTTTGAACAGCTACTGTGCCATCTCATACTCAGCTGCCTTTGACGAAGTCCAGAGCACTAAAAGCCTCAATGATGCAGGCAGGTAGCCACCACATTGTAAAGTACATCTCCATCTGAAAATCACAACTATAATAACTGAAAGAAAAAAACCACTCACATTTGCTTCTGAATTATTTTGCTGCCTGACTTAGGTTTTTGGTATCTGTTCTTTCCACAGCTCTATCTGCACAGCCTGCTTTGCTCTGCTTTTGCAGCTGGTCAGTGAATTTCAGCCTTTTCTGGTTGATGAATTTTGAAGTGTAGTTAAAAAAAGAGATCATTAAATGAATTTAAAAAGAAATACAGTCCTGGTATAACCTTTTAAACATGCCTTCTGAAAAATCGTACTTTATGGTTCTCCAAGTCTCTTTAAAGGAAACTCAACATCTTGAGGTAGCAAAGTTCAGTAGCAAACTTTGTGAGAGCACCACAGAAAAAGTGTGGAACAGAAAATATAGGATCAAGCCTGAGGCTATGGTGATACTAACATCTATAATCGTATATAGAGCTTGTAGTGCTTTTGTCAGAAGATGCCTAACAAAAATGTTAGGCTGGCCATATACAGGTGGGCTTGGGTAAATGAGGGCCTGTGTGTTTCACAATTAAATGATCGAGACAAAATATCTTGAGTAAGGAATCAGAAGCTCATGTGACAAAGCTAAATACATAATCAGAAAGCTGAAACAGTTGTCTCATATATATCAGCTAGCTGATGCTCCTTAGCATGAATTTTAATAGTTTTTGTGGTTACCTATCACACCTGCTGCTCCCAGAGCTACCACAAAATTGTTTTGCAGAACTATTAAATATCTGCAAATATCTCGTAAGATAGAAAAAAACTGATTTACCTATATAGAGATTTTTGTTTGGTTTTTCTTTTGTTTCTTTTTTTGTTTTTTTACAACCAGAACACTAGGGACAGAATGTTAAAAATAAATAATATATACAAGGAATCAAGCCTTCAACTATCACAGACAAAAGGATTTTTATCCTAAGGGATAGAAATCATGCCACATGAAATGAATTAAAACATGTTTAAAAAACCCCAGATGCCACTTTATTCAGTTAATAATAGTACAGCAGTCAGTTGCTCAGTCATCTTACTTCAACTTGGAATGTGTAAAACATAATCTTCCTAAGATAGTAAACTTCCCGCTTATGACATTTGGAAGAAGAAATCCCTCCTTCCTATTTTGTCAGGAGATGTCAATGTTTAAAGAACCAGTCCTAGTGACTGTCAAACAAACTGAACAGTGATTTAAAAAAATACAAGCCAAACAGACCAGAATAAAATCAAAATTGTTTCATATAAATTAATTCAGGCCACAGATAAACAGAATATTTGGCAATTAATAGATATAATGACGAAATCTGAAGTGCTGGTGGCAAGCCAGACTGCACTCAGTCTGTAGACGAGTAACAGTGACACTGTCCATACCTCACCTATCCACTTTGATCTACTCTCTCCTCTTTCCTCCTCCTGCTTCTCCCCTTGCCATCCTGTGTTGATACGAATCCCAAGCAGATTCTTTAGGACAGGAATGGTGTCTTTTCTTTGCATAGAGAGCCTAGCATGAGTGCTGCATATTGTCAGCTGCAGCTGCTATGATATTGTTAATAGCAAATAATAATATGTGGCTGTTGGCTCTGATCAAAACATTTATTTTGGATTGAGTTATTCTTGTTTCAGATGTTTCAGCATATACTTATGGAGGCTCAAGATCAATATATCTTCTGCATAAACTGTTTATTTCTTTTAAAAACAAATTCAGATTAAATTAATTTTTCTGGGAGTCAAGATTTTTTTTCTCCTCAGCATAGTAATTTTCTTGATGTTTATTATTATATCTGAGAGATGTATCAGCTAACAGTAGAGTATCTGCTATTATTAGCATTCAGTAACCAGATACTTCCTGAGCTTCCATGTAATTGGGAACAAAAATGCACAATTTTAAATTCCACTATAATATTATATTACTTGATTAGGAACTCTTTTCACATAATGGTTATCTCCTTCTTCAAGAGAAAAGCTTCAGGCATTTTGGATGAAAGGACAGATCTATCACTTAAAAAATGCTGGTGGTCCTTTTTCATATTGGTGAACTCTTTGAAAGGGAGGACTCTGGTTTTGTCCCTTTCAGGAGTTTTTGAAGTGTGTCACTTCAGAAAGAGGATACCAGAGCCAATATTTAGATATATAATTATCAGAGATCTTTGTTTACAAATGTACAAACAATTTTCACACACGGATAAATCCAGCCTGTCTTATAATTTCTTATCAGAGCGAGCTATTAAGCGGCTTTGTAAAATAATTTATTCTCACTCGATTTGACATTTTATACTGGGAGCTGAGCATTTCCTTGGACTTTTGGGGAGGGTTACCTTTATTACTTGCCTTCCCCATCAGCCCTCAGGCAAGACTGCATGCGAGCCACTGTATCATTCACTGGTGAGGCTGATATGACTCTTTCCCTGATCAGGTACTACTGGTCAATAGGTACAGTGATGCACCTGGCCCCCTCAGATGTTTGCAGACACTCATGTCTCTTGTTAAAATCTGGGCTACGGACCCAGAATCTGAAATATATAAAAATATTGGACATAGTTCCTATTTGCAAATAAAACAAGAACAACACTGATGATCTGACAGCAAGTAGGCATTCTCACAGAAGCAAAAAGGAACTCCACCCTCCTCATCTGAGTGGCCCATGGGCCACCTCCTCTCCTCTCAAGGGATTGCTGAATCTTCACATCAGGTTACAGTCCTGTTTTTCTCATTGAAGCTTAATTAATGATGATTATATAATCCTCCCAAATGAAAAATCAAATCTCTTGTATTTGATTTAGCACAGCAGTGACTCATGCAGGCGCTCTGCACAGCTTGCATTGCTTCTTTCGCTGGTCGGCTGCTCTCGCTCGGGCACAGCCAACGCAACAGGGATTTGCTCATGTTCAGGCAGCTTGTGTCACATCCCTGCTGCAGATACAGCTGCAGAAATGTTCTGCAGCAGGGGTTGCAGAGTACAGATTCCCCAGGACCAGTCCAAGTGTGCACACTCTTGCTAACCATGGCACAGGGCTGTGTAGCTCCTCTAGCCCACAGCTCTAGCTGAGCCCAGGAGCTCCAGGGACAGTGATCTCCTGAAAGACTGAATATATGCTGTGAACTATGAGAGCTTTCCTGGGCAATTTCTGGGCCCTGTACATGCATGTTTCTGCCTCTTCCTAGACCAGCAAAGATGCTGGTGACTGCTCCTCTGTGGGAGTAGCATGGGTTCAATGTAGATTGTGTGTGATCTGGCTCTCTGACAGCAATTCAGCTGACAAGTCACCTTGGCAGATATCAGGTATTTGTTCTACTTTAGCATGAAAAAATTATCTTTGACATCTCAGTACAATGGCCTTTAAAGCCCCAGAGCTCCCACTGAAGTTAGGGAGAGCAGCTAAGCCCCTAAATGGCTTTCTAAGCCACAATCCTTCAAATTAATCCATTCAAACCCATCCCTATATGATGTTCTCAGCGATAAATCATAATGTGATTAACGGAGAAGGTATGAAGGAGGAGGGAGGGGGCAAGGTGACTCGGAACCCACATGCATGACCTCCTGGCCCCAAGCACCACCACTGTATGAGCACTGAACAATAATAAAATAAGCCTAAGAAGATGATAATTCAAAGGAGGTTACATAAAAGACTATGTGAAAGTAGAATAAAGATAGTGACATTTCTGCTAAAGAGGGTGAAGAAGGACCCACCAGTTCTTAAAAACATTAGTAAAGGTTAAATGAGAAGGAATGGTGACACATTTACTAGGGCTGTTGCTGCTCTGACCCTACATTAATGACAATGGAATACTAAGTATTGTGAAAGGATACTTCCTGCCTGCCCAGGGATAAAAGAACTTCACTGGCCACAGAGGCTCTGACATCCCTGTGGCAGGAACACATAGGCAGAATGGGCTCAGAGGATGCTCAGCAAACCACTAGAAACAAAGGTAGGAGTTGGCATTGGGTGGCTAAAAAGGAATGGCAGAGATTTGTATTTAAAGAACATCCTGTACATGCTCGCACTTCCACTGCTGTGGAAAGCTACAGGGAAAAACATTCTTCTATGCATTCATAAGGAATGTCTCCTGCTAATTAAGCCTAATTTGCAATTTCTGTCTTTCTCCCCCAGCTAACTCTTTTCTTATCTTTAGCTTAGAATCTTTCCTTCACAAACACCTCCAAAAAGCAGGATTTGGGGCCAGCTGATCCTATGCATACAGGACAAATGCTGCCCTGAGTGGTATGTGTCTCTCCCACTGCCCTTCCCACCACTTTCTTTCTTGCTCACTTGGCCTCACACTTGAAGGATGGATGACTGGAGAATGGGTATTTATTTAACAGGAGAAAAAGAGGGCAATTACTGTCAGGTCCAACAGGTGACAGTCCTGAGATACAGGGGCTGGGGGGATGGTGCCTGATAACTGTGGGCCAAGCAGCGGCAGGAACCCAGTCCAGCACTGCATCCACCAGATGCTCAAAGTTGTTTGTGCAACAAGTCCCTTTGCTTCAGAGGTCTGCACCCTCCTCAGGCTGCTCACCCTGTCCTTGGATCAAGGGTATCAGCTCCCAAGCAAACAGGTTGCTGCTGCTACACTGTGGGCCTGGTACACTTGCTTCCACCTTTGCTGGGAGGCAGCCTTGGGGGTGACTCCCAGCCAAAGGGGACCAGTGCTGGACATGCACTGGTGAAGCATTTCCATCAGGCTCTGCACTGAACTGGTGAAACTAAAGTCAGATGGCAAGGGGGCCTGGAGGCACCATCTCACAGAGCCAGGCTAAGCCTGTCCCCTCCCTGTCAGACTATAGCAGAGATGGGAAGAAAGTGGAAGAGACAAAATAAAGTGGAAGACGTAGAAAAAAGTGGCACAAAGGGGAAAAAAATGTGAAGCAGAAAGCACATAGTTTCTTTGAAAGCTATTAAGATGGGATCTTTGGAAAATGATTTGGTGTCTTCTGAAATCAATATCTTCCCATTTAGTTTCTATGCATTAAGCTAGGGAAGATATCTGTAATGTAAGTTTTATCATTCTTCTGAGAAATAGCCACTGATAAAATGCTGGGATGTGAAATCCTAACGGGTAAGGGGGCAATATTAAGGTCACGACAAAATAAAGGCCTGAAAATCCTTGAAGAAAATGGATCAGAAATTCCCCTGGTAGAAATGTATCCTTATGAGTCAGCACCCAAAATCTGGTTTCTGCTCTATAAAACAGAACAGCTTGGTGTGCGTGTCTGTCAGGCAGGCGCATTTCACTTCATTCAAACCAGAAAGCATACAGGCAGCTACATTTTCTTATACAAATAGAGCCTCAAATCAGATGGCACCAAACAAGAAACACGTATCTCCATCCTGCATGTAGGTTTCTATTCTAGTCATGTAGAGCAAAAGCAGAAAGTTAAATGGAGACAGGGGCTTTTTTTCACAGTGTGGTGTGCAGTTTTTGGAAAGCACGGTGGGGAATTTTTCTGCAGAGGATGACCTATTTGGAACAATACCAGCAACTTTGGAAATGCCACTCTGGAGTTCAGTCAGGCAAGTAACTAAAGCAAACTTGGGCAGGCAGGAGAAGGAAAGTAATAAAAGAGTATTTCATTTCTGACACTAATGGCCATGCAGCAATCTGTTTGTTAGAGAACGGGCGAGGTGGAAATCTGCTCTTCATCTCTTGAAAGATGGTTTTCCTGGACTGACTGTGGTGCATTAGTGGCTACACTGACTGCATTTCTTCCATTTTTTTTGGAGAGTATTGGGTTCTGCAGTGCTGGAGAGGAATGCAAAATGGCAGCTGGAGAGGGAGGTGGGTGGCAGTGTCCTCAGCCATGCTGATGCCATGTGGCACTGCTGCCTTTCCCCAGGATTTTGCAGAGAAGGGTGAGAAGGCAGATTTGGCAGGTTATCAGTTCTGGCACAGAATTTGTGTTTAATATAAACCAGCAGATAAGGCAGCAAGATTATTATTTTGCTCAGAGGTGGGGTCTTAGCACACAGTATTAGTGAGCACAAATTAACCCTCCTCTAAACCCATCATTATTTGCAAACTTACCCAGAATCCAGGATCACTGCAAGTGAAGGGCAGTAACAAAAGCAACTAACACAATTTCACTCATCACGTGTATTCATCCAGCTCTTGCAACTCAGTCACGAGATCCATGTGAAGCAAAATTTATCCCACAATGTTAAAAATAGTTCTGTCAGTTAAAAGCCTGTCTTGTTCAATGGAGCAATACTTCTATTTTATTTTACACAGCTAAAGTAACATTTATACAACAATTAAAGCTTACCATTGCTGTAAGACCGAAAATTTCCTACAAATTTTATGTATTCATATGTTGGAAATTCCTTTGGGTTCAAACTTCCTCTCAGAAGATGACAATAAAACTCTAGTTCATTGTCAGCTGGATTGTTAAAAGAAGAAGAAGAAGAAATAAATATACTATTTAAGCTAAACACAACCAATGGTGTCTTCCAACCCCAATCTTGCAACTGGCAGCACAAGAGCAGCTTGTTACCACTCAGGAGTCCTAAGCCCCAATGTGCTATGTATTGCAGGATCAGAGCCTCTGCAGGGATGCAGGCTGCTCAGCGCTGTGCACAGGCCTGCCTGCAGCTCAGGGACAGCCTCGGAGAGCCACTTGGCCTTCTCTGACCCCACCTTGTCACAGGAGCTACACAGCCACAGCCTCAGAGAGAACTGGGTCCTTCACTTACTGCATTCTTCTCTTTAGGCTTTTTCCAAGTCACAGCTGTTCTACACCTTGTGTTGGAAAACTATGCTTAATTACCTCAAAATATCTATTAAATTAACTTTGGCATATTAGGTATCAGCTGCAGGTTTTGTACGATACAGTAGATTGAACAGCTGTACATCGTACATTATCGTGTGTTTTCTGGTTTTCTACATCCTACCTCCTAGAGTGAGTAAGGCTGAGGAAGTAAAAACACTTCTAAAAAAAACAAAATTCAATTTAAAAAATAATTACAATGGTTTTAGAGGTTTTTTCGACTATAAGGCAAACCAAAGGTATGCCACATTAGCTTATCTCTGAACAACATCTTACTTGAACAGGCTGAAATATCAATTAAGATATGATTTGTCTCAGGTGAACTCTCACTTTCCATTGTCTAACCTATTTTCCTTAGCTGTCTCAAATGATATGATATTTAATAATTAACACAACTGCAAGTAGTCTTAGCCTAGTAAAATAAAGGCAAGGAGTTTCATTTAAAAATAGAACCAAAGGGTCATTCCAGGCGGCAAGATCTTTTTGAAAAGCTATGAACCTAGTTTTTTTATTACACATCACATAAAAAACTCTTTCTGAGAGAAAACTTTTTATCCTGCCCATGCTGTTTCATCTACTAGAGAAGATAAAATGAAACTTACTTTTTAGGTAATCCGATGAGGCAGAATCTGTCATAAGCATACATGAAGATAACATCTTATAAATTTCTGAATGTTCTTGTTCTGGGAGGAAGTTTAACAAATTCTGATCCAAGACATCACACTGCGAAGAGAAAGAATTTTTGAGACAAACAGAAATATCACAACAAGCAAAACTTGCAGAGATGCGCAACAAGGTGGACACAAAGCCTGTGGTGTTTGATGGGAGTTTCCTCACTGATTTCCAGGGACTTCTGACAAAGTCTAAAACAGGAGGGGAAACTGTTGGACAAACTGAGTGGCCACTACTCTGTGGGTCATTAGATTAAGTCTCAGCACTCTGCAATATTTAATGTTTCTCAGAGACCATTAGATGCAGCAGGTATGTCCATGCAACTGAATGACAAGAGCTGGGAGTGGGCTGGAAAATGGAAAACTGGTGTCTGGCTCCCTATACTGCTACAAAGCTCCATGCACAGGCCTGCTGTGGATCACTGGAATTTGTTCTCTCCCTGACAGACCCTGACTTGCAGGAGCAGCGAGGCTGAGAGTCACCCTGAGCCAGCCAGGTCAGTTCCAGATCCAGCCCCTTCCCAGGAGGATCCCCTTAGCTCCTGGGAAGTGCCCCTGGGGTAGCAGGCTTTGTTCCCCACTTCCTGCATCCTGGCAGGTGGGAGGAGGAAGAAGGGGGCTTCCAAGTCTGGACATGACTTTACAGCAGTTAGTCCCCAGGGAGGGGGACTTCACAGTGCCACCAACACAAGTCCTCTCTCTGGCCAGACATGAGCTGAATGTCCATGTGCCTCTGGTCCCATGATCAGCTGGCATGAACCTGAAATCCATCTGAAATCTAGGAACTGAGATTTGGGAATGGAAAGGGGAGATGGATTTGTTCAAAAGGCCACAGATGGCCGACGGTGGAGAAGACAGAGTCTCCCTATGCTCAGCATGGTGGCTAACCCAACACTAGCAGAGCACATCCGATAGGAAGCCTGAGATAAAGTGACCCTCCAATGGCATTGACTTACATCCGTCCCTCTTGAGACTACCTCAGGCTGAGCTGGCACACTGACACAGCTTTGTGTGTTGGAAGAGCAGCTGCTATCAGACTGTACAGTCATGTTGAAAACATGTAAGCTCTGTATGAGATTGGCAAGTTATTAACTACCATTTATTTATGTAAGATTGTGCTTTGGTTTCCATCTGCTTTCTATCCATGCTGGCTTTTCTGTGTGGAATTCCCATTTAGAGTAGTGAAACTCTTTGAGTAGACTTTAAAAATCAGAGTGCTATGCTTTAGACACACACGTTGATGAGAATATATTGCTTTAGATGATTCAGTTATAAGCATTTATTATATATGCTCCTTACTTGAATATTCCTGTTGTGAAGAATACTTGAAAATTATTTTCGTGACTTTAGTTTATATCTTATTATGAATCCTACTGATAGAGTATGTGATAAGGTTTTATATATGTATAAACACTTATATACACACATCTATATACCCATATTATACTTTACAAAATATAGTACATTGTTCATGTAATTTTGTGCATATGAAGAAAGAGCCTTTGACAGGAAACTGCAGTGGTGAGTTCTGTTCAAGCCTTATGTGCAATCTCAGAAATTAATTTTCCCCTTCTCATTCCCTTTGTACCTGTAAATTATAATGGTACCACTAGGTTAATTAATCTCTCATCTACTCTGCAGTAACTGCAGGAAGACTAGATGTGAGCCATCACCGCTCCTCTAACTGAAACCTTCTGTCTCCATAGTGTGACCAAGCTCCAATCCAAACCTCTGATTAATTCTGCACTGTTGTTCCTGTTTGAGGTGATAGCTGCAGAGGCCTTTAACTACACCTGTGGCTGGAGCTGCAAGAGACTTTTGTTCCACACGCACCCCCTCAGAGCAACCTCTTGCCCTGAGCACCAGGTATTCATTGATTTGCAAGTCCTGGTATTTACAGTTTTTGCTGCCATCATATGTACCATATACAAAATTTAATATTTGGTTTGCATCTTTGCTCTTAGGAAGCACCAACTTTTTTAATGAGTTTGAAAAAAAATGCTAAGGTTTCTACTTCTTACTGTGTTTCACAACTCTTGCCTCTTGCAGAGGTTTGGCACCCCTGTTAAACAGTGCACAGAACAGAATTTCTGGATCTTATACATATCAAGACTGCAACAATGCTCTCGAATGTTAATCCAGAATACATTGCTACATCAAACAGAGAGATGGAAGCAAATATTCCATGGTCTCACTGGAGCTGCAAAAAATGCCAAGCAAGCTATTCAGACCTAATTCTGCACCAGACCCAATGAGCAGCCATCTGGTGTCATGGCAAAAAGGTGAGGGGTGAGACAGACAAAGGGATTTGGACAGACTGGATGAAAGAGCCGAGACCAATTGTATGAGGGTCCAACAAGGCAAAGTGCCACATCCTGCGCTTGGATCACAACAACCCCAGGCAGTGCTACAGACTGGGGCAGAGTGACTGGGAAGCTGCCTGGTGGAAAAGGACCTGAGGGTGCTGGTCCACAGCAGCTGAACATGAGCCAGGTGTGCCCAGGTGGCCAAGAAGGCCAATGGCATCCTGGCCTGTATCAGGAATAGTGTGGTCAGCAGGACCAGGACAGGGATTGTCCCCCTGCACTCAGCACTGGTGAGGCCACACCTCGAGTGCTGTGTCCAGTTCTGGGCCACTCAATTCACCTCACACTGAGATGCTGGAGTGTGTCCAAAGAAGGATAATGGAGCTGGTGAAGGGTCGGGAGCACAAGTCTTACAAGGAGCAGCTGAGGGAGTTAGAATTGTCTGTCCTGGAGAAAAGGAGGCTCAGGGGAGACATCACACTCTTACAACTATCTGAAAGGAGGTTGTGGTGAAGTGAGGGTTGGTCTCTTCTCCCAGGCAACCAGTGACAGGACAAGGGGAAATAGCCTCAAACTGGACTAGGGGAGGTTCAGGCTGGACATCAGGAAAAATTCTTCACGGAAGAGTGATTAAGCATGGGAAGAGGCTGCCCAGGAAAGTAGTGGAATCACCATCCCTGAAGGTTTCAAAAAATGAGTGGACATCGCACTTTGGTTTAGTGGACATGGTGGTATTAGGTCAAAGGTTGGACTTGATGATTTTGCAGGTCTTTTCTGACCTGGTTCTATCGACAAAATTTGACCATGGGTGATAAAAATGGATCAGTTAGAGGGGAATGTTTTGCAGCTCTGTCTAATTATTCTGCAGTGGGCAGTTCTGTGCCACTGGCTGACACAGCCACAGAGCATTGCTGAATGAGACAGGTGAATCAGATAAAAGATGAACTGCAGTGGCTGTGGGCAGACTTGTTAGATGAACTACGTTAATGCACAGTTATGCTGCTAAGCCTAGAATCTACTCTGCATCTTCAAATCTATGGATTCTGCTAACCGGAACTTTGGAGTATTTACTCCTGAAAGCTAAGGCAGGCAAAGAACACCTTTGCCTACATGGATGCTGGTCTGTTCTAAATACAATACATCGAGTTCTGCAACAATGGGATGCATAGCTAAAATATTTGTGCAGTTTCAACAGAACAGCTATACTCCAAAATGGAACTTCTTCCTCATCATTTCATTGCTTTTACTGGGGGGTGGAGGTAGTGATTAGAAGGAAAAATTCCTGCTGCAGGGGAGCCCCTGAGGAAAGACCTTCCCCTGGTAGAATCTCAGTCCTGCCAGGGACTGCCTGGAAAAGCAGGCAAGAAGGGTCATCGAGGACCCTTCTCAAGAGACTGCATATCCTTGGAATCATAGTATACCATCTGACTGGCAAATGCTATGAGTTGTCATCAGATTTCCACAAGTTCACTTCAGCTAGAATCAGCCTTACCATGTGAGCTAGACCTCTCCATCTCAACTGACCCTAGATGTAGTCCCCAGATTTTGTTAGAAAGAAAAATTTAGAATTACAACAGGGGAAGTTTGTGTTTGAAAATGCTCCAAGGAAGTAAGGGAAGCTGTATTAAAGAGAACTGGGTATGTTTTTTCTCAGCATCAGAGACTTTCATGATTTTAATGAAAGAAAATACATCAGTTTTCTTAACAGGGTCCCTCAGAGAGACCTGCTCTGCATTCTGCCCAGTTTTGATTTCCTTTCATTGCTCAAAGCAGAAGATTTGCGGAGTAATTTTTCCCTGTTGTCACACAGGAGAAAGAATTGGTATTTTGTCCCTCAAACAGTGACTGAATTTAGCTTACAAATAGATCCTTGAGGTAAACAAAATAAGCCACATAGATTTTCCAGATAGCACTCTGATCAGTTTTAAAACTTAAAAAAACCTAATGGCAAGGGCAACAGAGGACTAAAATGCCCAGTGTGCACCTAAATGCACCCTCAGCTGGGCCCCTGCCCACGGCCATAGCGATTTGCCAACTTGGGGCAGGCAGAAGCCTTTATTACTTGTTCAGTTCTGGCCTCTGGGATGCTCCCTCTGCATGTGTGGGCTGGTAGGGCAGTTGTTAACTCTTACCACTCCAACAGCTCCAGGAAGGTCTGCTCCACCTCCAGCCCTGTAAGGCTGGTCCCAGACTTGGACTGCCATGTTCTGCTTCTATGCGAATAAAAAGCAATGTCCATCTTTATCCTTATTTTGGGCTGGATACCATGTAAGGTTATCACACAAGGCATGTCTTTGGGAGAGAAAACCAATTTAGTTTCTGATGGTCCAACTCAGGAAATATGAACCTGAATATATCCATGTTTAGTCAGGGCTTCAGATTTTAGACACAGGGTATGAAAAGTGTCTTCCTGAAGAGGAATAATTTCCTGCAGCAGATCTACCATCTCCACTAAGAATCAGTATTTGGAAGGGATACCAATGGAACCTCCAAATGATGAAAGACACGGAAATTTCATGGAAATCAGTTAGTGTGAAAACCTCACAGCCTGTGTGCAGGACAGAGTTCTCCCCACACTTGAAGTGAAGGCACAAGTCAGAAAATAGCCACGTACTGGTCTTCTCAACTGTTGAGGATGAAAGAAAATTGAAACAGATAGACTGAGTTCAATCTGTTGTTGCATAGCAATATTTTTGCAGTTACCAGGAGCTGCTGCCTTTCATCAAGTTCCTTTTGTCTCAGAAGAAAATAATTTCTGTTCATATTCCATCAAGGTAGCGTTGTGAAATACATTTGGGTGGAAAACATAACACATATTTGGTGAAAAACTAAATGAGAGAAAAAGAATTGTAATTTTCTCAAGAACATGGCAGGGGGTAGTACAATAATGATTTGGCAGCTAATTTTTTCTCCTGGGCATGTATTTATTTGAGACCAGGATACTAAAAATGAGCGCAAGGATTAATCTGTAATTATTGTGCCATTTCTCCTGGAGCAGCCTTGGCAACAGCGGCAGGGTTTGGAGCAGTCCCTCTCCCCTGCTCCTCCAGCCCAAGCCAATGTACACGGGAGTGTCTCCCACAGCAGGAGCCCACAGCACACAGATAAAGGAAGCGGAATGTGCTGGACTCAGCACTGGCCAGACTGGTGTGGGATGCACCCAGCACCGGCTCCAACAGCACCTCTCGGGAGCACCGCGCGCTCCCCTCGGGAAAGCACAGCCGAGCTGCACGGAGAGCTCGTCAGTAGCCTCCGGCTAGCTCCATACTCAATGGGGTATTTGTGAGCAGAATAAGGCCCTTAACAAGCTCCTCACTGGGCTGCCAGCAGCACTGGTGCTATTCTCTGCTAGCTTAGAAATCAGAGATGGAAAAGATCAGCCAGGTCACCCTGTCCCTCCCCTGGCCAGACCACTCCTGCAGAGCTTTTTTCATTCAAGCCAAAGTGCCTCATAGCAACAAAAACCTGAAGGGTATGAATCAGACACAGAGAGTGCAGAGCTGAGCAACTGCAGCAGCCAGCATAATGCAGGGACAAAGTCCTTCAGCACATTTTCAGGGAGACACCACACCCAGCACCCTTTTACATCTGTTTCTAAAAGTGCAGTGCCCAGTCCTACAATGTGTAGTAGAAAAGCCAGTGCCAGAACTACTCACCGGTAAATGCCCCAGAAGAGGTGTGATGCTGTCAGACACATAGATGATGCTTCCACCTGTGGTTACTGCAATAATGAAGCCATCTAATGCCTAAGCAAAACAGACAAGTCGAGAGTGCTTTAATAGAAATGAGTGGTGTAAACAAGACATCTCATCATGTGTTGATCAAAACAGTTTGACTTCAGTACCATATTGTTATCGAGTTGTAGGAATGTTATCTCAAGTTGCAGAACAGTAATTCTCTGATTTTACAGTCTGATTTAACTTTTACAAGACTCTTTGTAGTCTAGTAAAACCTACTATTGAAGCAACAAAGGGCTCACAGGAACATTTCATGTCTCAGTTTTTAAATTAATCACATATTTTAATAATGCAAAATGACTAAGACTGGATCCCTTGGAAGTTATTAAAATGAACATTTGAGCTCTGTGTAAATATCAAAGGATGATGAAAGGATGCAGTCCTATCTCAAAATGGTACTTCTCTGCAAACCCCATAAAACTCAGTTTGTATTAATGTAACATTGTATATTACTGGGCTTTCATGTAAGTAAAAGCAATGCAAATGATCAAATAATCCTTAGCCTGAGTTTTAATTGAGTGATTTATTTTAAAGGTCATGGTATTAGATTACTCATTCCAAGAGAAATTCACCCTTCTGCAGTTTCTTCCTCACTTCGGTCCCAACTTGTGGTAAGCCCCTTCACTCCTAGGACTGAACGGAAATGTCAGCCTTATCCCCACTCTCTGCACAGCAGCAATTTCACCTTCCAAATGAGTCTCTTCTTTAGTCTGAGCTGCAAGTTTTGAGGTAAATTTTGCTCAAAATTAAACGTAGGTAGATTTTGAGATCTAAGGCAAGATAAACTTAAGTTTTTTGGGGATTCTCCTCAGAGTGAACTAAAGCTAGATGATCTTTAGATCACTCTAAGAAGAAAACCCCCCAAAATTAAGACACAACAGTAGGTGCTCAGAGAATATATTAAAACCTTCCCATTGTCATTAGGGAGTCATTGGTGAGGCTCCCAATCCTTCAAGTGGAGCAAGTCTGGGTCCTTCCTGTCAGTTCCCTGATGTTCTGGAGTCAGTGTTGCCAGCAGCATTTGAGCAGCAAAGGCACTGCTAGCACGACTGAATCAGAGAAGAGTTTGACTGTACTCCAGTGGCCACACCTGCTCAGGAGACAGGTGTGCTGCAAACAGCCTGATCAGGGTGCCACGGCATTACAAAACCATACTGCAAATCCAGGCCTGCCTCCAAGCCAGACTTGCAGTTGATCTTGTAAGCCACAGCACATCCTTCCCCCTGCTGACTTCAATAAGGGAAAGAATTCTGAGAACACTGGAAAATGCTAATTGTTTAAAAAAAAAAAAGGAAAACAGAAAGCCTTGAATAAAGACACAAACATATGTTCCTTTTTCCAGAGAATGCTGAGCATCCACAACTATTTAACTCAATGGGAATCTGCTGGTGCTTCAATCCTTTGAAAAGCAAGTCAATAACTTATACCCCAGTAGAAGAGTGTGTGCTTAGCATCTCTGAAAACCCTCCAGCTGCTATAGTTAGTTTGATTTTGTTAATCTAGGTGCAGAGAATATGTTTTCCTTTAGTGCAGTACACTCAAGCTGTTTTCTAAAAAAGTGTGATAGCTGTTAACCCATAGAAGAGAGCAGTGGTTTTACAAGGCAATTGGATTGTGCATGTTACTATGGTGAAGGTTGTTAGTTTCAAAAAAATCAAGTCTTTATTTCATATCCAATGCAAATTATACACAGTGACTCATATCAGAATTTTGTGGTAAAATCAAGTTAATGTGTGCATACATAATTCTATTTTTATTTACTTGCGACTGGACATTCCAACATTAAGAGAGCATTTTCCTCTTCAGAGGTTTTGCTATTGCATCAGTCGTAGACGGACAAACAGAGCCTAATGCCCAATTTAATTTGGTGACAGCCTTTTCAATGAGGTAAGAAAAGGCCATTTTCAGGAAAGCTGATATATTACTGCAGTCAATTATGCCTTGCTTCTTTTGAATTAGTGCTTGGAAAAAACCCTTCCCATCTTTTAATAACAGGATGGGAAAAACTTCAAGCAGTCTTGTCCAAATGCTAATAAAATAAGATTAGTAGAAAGGCAAAATAGCAGGGAATGATTAACATTAGGCACAACAGGACATCCCAATACCCAGTGTTACCTCGAAGGGCATGGAAAATCACAGTAGTAAGAAGGTGATTTATAAGCTGGGAAACCAAAAGTGATTGTTTTAATCTAAAATTGTGTAGCATACAAGTAGAATCAACAAAGGCCCAGCCTGTCAAAACAACAGCCAATATATTGCTATCTGAGGGACATATTTCAGTGCAGACTGAAGGAGTTATGCGTGTTTAGTTCCTGTACACTGACATGGAAATGGGCGGTTGTCAGAGCAGTGGGAGCAAAGCGTCTCATAAAACTGGTCCAGGGGAGTCTCATCACAACAAATTGCAATGGCCAAGGGACTGCCAGACCCCAGGAGCCAGCAACGTGCCCCGGCTTTATGCCACTCCTTGGTGGGTGAGGTTGTTCCCAACATCCTTCCCTGCCCACCACCAGAGCCTGGATCATGTGCCATGTTCACATCATTTGTGGGAGGAGAAGAAGCTTGTTCTCAAAGAACATTTTGGGGCCATGCAACAGTCGTGTATTTAGTACAGGAGAAGACCCTTGCTAAAGGCAGTTCTAGCTATTACTGAGAGAAATGCATTCTAGCAACTCATTTGCTTTCCATTTTGAACCTACATAAACACCATTGAGTTGCTACCCTTCAAATCCCAGCTAGCATTAGAAGAACCTATGCTATAATTTAAAAACTGTGATTACAAAATGCTAGAATAAAAAGTGTTTGATAAGGGCCTTGCAAATCAGAGTGGAAGCACCAACTGTATCAAGCCAAGAGGAGCTGTCAGGCTTTATCTGTTTGTACGGTACCTAGCACTAAAGAGATTCGACACCGTTGCATTTCAGGTGCTAGTCTTGCATAAATATTAGATAATAATAACGCCTTCCAAGAACAGGAGAAAAACGGCCATGTGCCCTTTACCTCACCGCTGTTTGCAAAAATAAAATAAAACCTGTGATTTGAATCTGCCCTGAACTGCTCTTCTCGGGAGTCGCTGCACAGCTCTGCAGGCTGTGGCAGCACAGCGCAATGGTACTGCTGAGAGGGAAGGGCAACAAGTGGGGACTTTAATCCCTTGTCCCAGTGACAGCTCTGTGTGGTGGTCAAATACAGCAGTTCCCAAAATCTCCTCTTTTGGAACTGCAGAAGACAGTTCATTCTAAATGCATGGATGTTTCCGTGAGGGCTAGACAAAATTAGGAAAGGTATATATGCATGTTTACCTCCAACATCAGCTGGGTGAATTCTTCATTGCTGAGAAATGAAGGCTTCCAGTCCTGCTGAATTTCAGAAATCTCCGTCTGTGCTGAGACTTCTAGACAAATAGAACATTTACATCTTTAAAATTCAAATTAACTTCTATCTTGCAACAGTACATATGAGTTGCTATGAAAAGAGAGAAATAACCTTTGTATTCAAAAATTGCAGTTTTCAAGCCTGAAATGTATTCCTCATTTCTTACTCAAGTCAACTTGTACTTACTTCAGTGGGAGCCTATATTCAGAAGGCCACTGGCCTCAAGCAGCATTACTGGGGTATTGATCAAAAGATAAAATCACTTTGCATGAAATTAAAATCAAGGCAAGGACTAGCATGTGTCAAATTGCTATTTATAATTTACAGCTTCAAAATCAGGATGCTGGAGAGGGTTCAGCCTATAGCTTCTGTGCAAAACAGGGAACAGCAAGAAAGCTCCTTCAGAGGAGCCCCAAAGGACTGTGACCCCAAACTGCAGAGCTATTGCTCTGTTTTCCAAAAGGAGAGCGAATCACACACATTTGAACCATCTTTATACTGGTGCTACTGCCACCACTCTCTCCCATGCCTACCTGCAGCCACATGGTGCAGGGCAGCCCAGAAGAAGGAATGGAGCACCAGCACCTCATCCCAAATCCTGTCTGGAGGGCAGGGTCCCCTGTGCTGTCAGTGCATAGCGCACCAAGAGGAGATCTGCCCCACTGTTGTCCAGTCCTAACCCCACAGCAGCCTGCAGAAGGCTTGCTCTGTGAGGGCTTTCCATGGAGGGGTGCAGGCAGACTGGGATAACAACTCATGGCTTTGCACTGAACCTGGAGACTGTACTGGGTAGCTGGTTGCACCCTTTTCCTTTGGAAAACAGCCACTTATGTTAGCTCTGCCTGAGTCAGCCAGGATTCTGGGGGACAGCTCTTAAAATTTAGAGAAACTTGAGCTGGCTTAGTCTGCTGCTCACTCTTCTTCTCTAGGAGTGCTCCCTCACTCAGCTCTAGTAGCGAGGGGATGCTGAGCACAGACTGTCTTCTCTTTCCAGCACCTCCTGCTAATTAATCCTATTGATTAACACTTCCAGAGCATGTAACACCCAATGCTCCATATTCAGAGCACATTGGCAAACTGGCCAGAGAAATGCAAATGGATAAATGATACTAAAGACAGTAAATTTATACGAGTGCCTGTGCATTTTGTCACTGAGAAGGAAATCAAAGCCTCCGTTCAGGCTGTGTTTGTGGAGATGCAGCTGTTTGCTTCCACCAGCTCATTTGACTCGCTTTCTGCACTGCTGGGGGCTGCCACAGGCAGCACAGCAACCCTCCACAGCCCCCGTGGCTTTACACATAGGTTTGAAAACCAAACCAAGGAAAAAGAGTCCATCAGATTTTTTTAGATTTAGTTTCAGAATATAGGATACTTTCAGCAGATCTGTCTGTAGCTTGGAAAAGCTTATGTACATGAAATGGTGACTGTTGGAAGAATTACTTGAGATTTGGGAGATTCTGTGAATTACAATGAAGGAGGCTGTTTATGAAGGAAAAACATCTGAAAATTTACCTCCTCCTCTGTTATGACTAAAATCTTGGTTTAGCCTACCAAATGAAAGGGAAATATGACTCAATAAACCAGGTCAAAAGTGCTCTGGAGATAACAACATTTTTAAATACTGATGCTTTGTATCATATTGTGTGACTACTAATCTGGTTTAAAAATAGATAACATTTGCTTTTTTTAGCAAGTGCAGAAACCCCAGTCACATTTTGACCCAATTGCTGTGGAAGGATTTGTGACTGTTAGCTTTCCTTTACCTAGTTGTTCTTCAAGAAAAAGCACCTTTTGGAGTAAATTATTTTGACTATCAGCTACACTTACACACTTATTCAAATTTTGGGTGATTGGTCTTTGCTTAGCTTTATAATTAAGCATATTCACATCTTCCCTTGCCTTGGGCAGCTCAAAAAAAAAAAGGTAAGTTATTACTGCAATTTTTTAAAAAGTGTATATAACTATTAAACCTTGAGATGTCCTAGTCATCCCCTCCTGTACAAACACATAGGTTAATGGTTGGACTCACTGGTCTTAAATGTCTTTTCCAACCTAAAAATTTCTATGATTCTATCCTACCTGTGGCAAAAATTCATTTAAGGAGAAACTACACTCTTAAAACAGAACTATCATGATTATTTCCTCATTAAGATTGACATTTGTGACTCCATTCTGTCGGGAGCCATGATGTAAGAGTTTTCATGGTCTTTTCTATTACACCAAGAGTTCTCCAGAGAGTGCAGGAGGAAGGTGCTGGATGAGCAGAGGTAAGCCAGGTGACATAGTGCATCATCTTGTGAGACCCCTTTCTGCTGTCTGGGACCAGGGGCATTCCCCACAATCACCCACTGAAACCTTTTCCTCATGGGGCAGAGCAGGAGAGCCCCATTTTAAACCAGTGCCCCAATATATAATGGAGAAGCATTTTGACTGACCACTGCTGGTGGGTGTCAAAGCATCAGAAAGGCCTCAGGGCACATTCCTCCCATTTCTGAGTAGAAACTAGACCAAAGAGAGTAGAACAGCAGGGTCAGAAATCTCATCTGCCCTCTGTGAAGGTACATTTCTAAGGGACTTAACTGTCACTGGTGCGAGCATTTGAAAAAACAAACTCCCGGCTTTCCAACGTTGAACTTCACTACTGCAACTGGATGCTGTGCACATGTGATGTAGCTTCTGCTTGTGCAAACTGGGTGAAGCATGTCAACTATCTGTGGATGCAATTTGCTGATGCCAGCTTCAAAAACTGAGGTGCTTTCTGGTCCGAGTTTTCTGCTCAGTGTGGAAAATTGAGTCCTACACAGTCCACTGAGGAGCCAGGGTGCTGAACAGATTGTTTCCCTGCATTTTTTCTGCAGAGAAACTGGGGCGAATGCTTTGTTCTTCTGCTCAGAATATTGCAAATTTCAAGGAAGGGAATCTTCCCTCTGCTCCCAAATCTCTCATGTTCAAAGCATCTGTCTTCTTCATGAGTGCTGCAGGGCACTGTTGCCCTCTTTCCCTTGGTTCCTGCCATTTTCCCCTTTCTCCAGCAGGCTGAGAGTCATCTTCAACTGAAGAGCAAACAAGGAGATGGATTTGGGCAGCACAGTGTCTGCAAATGATCTTTTTTGATGAGAGAGAAAAAAACCTCAAATACCTTATGTTGGCACTTTTAGGTCCCTCAAGCCATTCTGATAATCACTGAAGGAAACAGGATATTATAGTAACTGTCTGGCAAGTGCATGAAGAGCTGCACTAAATCTTACCGTTGTGTTTCTGCAGAAAGCCAATGACTTTTTCCAGCACAGTAGTTTTGTCCATTTTGCGAGTGTTGCCTGGAAGCATGGAGCTGAGCTCTTTGATGAGAACATTGAACTGATCACGCCTCTTCTTCTCAGACTTGTTACGCGAAGCCCTGTAGACAGGGGAAAAGAAAAAAAGGATGAGCAGACCAAGAAGAAAAATGATCATGTCCCTGCTCTTTGCAATGTATATACATAAAATTAGCTTGCTGCATGTGTCAGCGTGTGTAGATGGACACTGGACTCCAGCAAAGCTGCAGAGGCAAGTAGGGGGCAACAGCTCCCACCCCCTGCTCTTGTCTTTGAGCCACCTTTAGTGCCCAGTGGGGAGATGGAGGCTCTGCTCACTCCTCTGTGCTGCCTCTGGACACTCTGGTTGAGCTTATCAGGTCAGCATTGAGCCCACAGTTGCAGCTCTGTCCATCTCCTCAGACATACGTAGGATCTTGCAAATTCATGCAGCCTCTGGTAAGGCACTCAGAGTGAGAAGAAATAGGAATTCTGTGACAACAGTAAAATTGTCCATAGAGAAGAAGAGTGGAGATTGGATCATAGCCATCTGTGCAGTCTTAAGAGAAGAGAGGGACCCCAGTCCTGCAGCTGTTGCACTGGAGCTGGGTTGATCTAGAGGGACCTGCCCACTTTGGTCACAGGTGCTCTGCCTACCTCCAGGCTGGCAAAAAAGAATCAGGATGTTGTCTTCCCGTCATTAAGATCAGAGACCTGAGCAGGAGTTGCTGCAGCTCCCATCTGGTTCATATGCCATCTTGTTCAGTCTCCTTTCCAAGGTCACAAGGACAGGCAGGAGAGAGGGCATCAGCATTGACTGGGTGTGAGGCTGGGATGCATTGCCAGACCTGGAGTCCTGGAGGTGCCAGCAGTGCTTGCCCTTAATCTCTGTGTGCCACTGGGAAAACCACTTAATGTCAGTGTCTTGAGTCTCTAGGAGTAAAAGGAGACTCTACAGCTTTCTTCACCAGTCTTGTTTAGCTTGCATATTCCTCAGAGAGAGCCTGCTTCTGCTGCTGTGTTTGAAGAGCTCACAGGAAGAAAGGATCTTATTTCATTTGGGGTGTTTTGGCACCATCATAATACTGTCATTAAGGCTGTTGATAATCTTTTCAGCATGCGCACTTTGTTTTTTTTTTTTAACTCTGCCAATCTGTACACACATATTTTCTGGCTTGTTCCCATGAATACAACAATTGTTCGACTCAGAGGTTATCACCTGGACTTCTGTATCCATGTGGAAATAGAAGTAAGTATAGCCCAGTAGGTTTGTTTGTTCTTCTAAAAGGTCCTCAAGCAGATGAGATTTGCCTTGTCAATTATGTAAAGATCTAAATATCTGGTTACATGTAGATGGAAAGAAAAGCCAAGAGGCCGGTTTTCACTCTGAGTTTCTCAGTCCCAGCTAACTCTGCTGTGCCTCAAAGCAGCTCTGGATGCACAGTACCGAAAATCAGAGCAGAATTTAACCCAGCATCTCCATCCCCTGCAAGGACCAGGATGGCAATAAACATTTTCAGCAGAGAAATCACTACAGAGGCTTCTGGATGTTACTACTGACAGAGGGGTAATTTTTATTTGTCTTTCTCTCAACCCTGAACACACTTGGAGATACACTGGATAGAAGCCAATGCTTGATTATTTTACAGCTTTGAACACAAGAGATTGGGTGGATACTGCCTGACTGATTTCAGCTTGCTCTTATTACACTGCAAAAGGCTGTCAGAACAAGATGTGAAAAGCTCCAGCCTTATCCTATTTCTCTACAGTTCAGGGCAACGTTAAGAATATCAACATTTTACTTCCTCATAATTCAATCCTCAGTTCATTTTAAACTTAGGGAGTCCAGATTTCCCTGAAAATAAAACAAACCACCAACTGTCAATAGGGAATGTGTTGCTTTAAAAAAAAAAAAAAAAGCCTTGACAGAAATATAAAGTATCTATTTTTAACACTTGACATTTTATTCACAAAGGAAATATAAAAACTCCTCTAGTGGAAATAACTCTACCAAGATATGAATTGATGATTACAGTAAAATTTTGAAAAGGAAAAAATGAGGAAAAAATGGGAAAAATGATAAAAACTATCCCTGCACAGTTGAAAATACTTTGTTTAGTATAGTTATAAATGTATGAAATAGGGCAGTTTTCATCACTTCCCTTTGAAGATTATTTCCTAGCCTTGCTTACTTCACTGTTAGGGCATACAATTACAGTAAGCCCAAACAACCTCTGTCTTAATTCCATACTACTTGTCCCAGTTCTCCTCCCTCCTTGCTACTCCACAAAGATTACAGCATATTCAAGGGGAAGGAGGAGACACAGTATGAATAAAATCAGGACTTTTAGTGAATACATCTAAAGGCAATACAGAACAGCCTGAATTCAGAATGATCAACAATTTAACAGCCATTTTTATTCACTTACATATATGCTGCTTGTTGTCTTAGACAGATACTGACTGACTAGCAGATGCTACATTTTGCTAACTTACAATGAAATGTGACTTTACACTAAATTTCAGATTTCTTTTGGCTGTACAGAGGAGTGTGTTACATATGCATCAATGCAAGTAACTGTACCACATACCTTCATTCAGATTCTTAAATTTACTTTTTATTTCAGTGGAAAATGGCAGGTAGTAGTCTTCATGATTAAGCACTTTCTCATGGTTCACTTCAAGCTGGTTTTGGTTGGAATTTGGAATTCAACTGAATTGCAAAAAAAGTATTTTAAAATTATATACTATTAAAGCGAACTGAAAGAAGAGCAAATAGAGAAAAAAGTGCACAAAGCACACCTTTTGATTAGAATTAATAAATCTGTGAAACAAAATAAACCTCAACTAGCATCAAAGAACTGAAAATGAAACCATGTCTGATCTCAGAAGATCAGAAAACCTCACACAGGACTTCAAGGCTCCCAAGTGTGGTGCCATCATATCCACATTCCAGTCCTCAGGTCTTCAGAGCGAAGTTGTGCCTTAGGGAGTCAGACGATGCAGAACAGGGCTCAGTTTAACCAGTGTTCTTCCTGAAGGAAGAGTTCTATACCTTGGCTAAACACTAAACACCTGGCACAGGGGTGGCAGTCCAAGTGCCTCTTCTCCGGAGAGGATGGATCCTTTTTTCATGTCTCTATAATACAAACTTTACATGCCTAATAAATTGCAGCAGATAGACATGGTGTGTATGTGTACCTCTACACATACCTCACCTGAGAAGCTCAGCTCCTGGCTTGAGGCCACCCCCAAGGACTTAGAACCAGAAATTTCCAGTCTCACTTACTTTCAACAGAGAAAACAAAAGGAGAGAACAATTTCCTGGGCTTTTAAATTTCCTCTAGTGTTTCTCAGCCCTGAAGGATCTAGTTCTTATACTAAATAGTGGGAAAAAAGCATTTCCTTTGTGGTATAGGACAAGTGAGAGTCCTCAGTTTACAAGACAGAGCAGCAAAATATTCATCAAATAGCTTCTGCTAAGTTTCACTCTCTGGAAGAAAACCTGTAGCTTTTACATGAATCTGAACAGTTTCAGTATATAATGTATTAACCCTGGATCTTCATGAAGCATCTCATGATTTCAAACTTGATTTCAACTTCAGCTTTATTTCTAAAAAGCAAAATGAACTTAAATTACAATTTGAAGAAGCAGTTTCCTTTTTTAATTTTTAAAGTTACGATTTTTTTAATGCACCCTGATAGAGGCCTGCCCCAGGGTACGACAAAAATTCCTTCTGGGAACAAACGGCATGAAAACCATACCAGATGGTGATGACAATCGCTGATAGCGAGGATACGTGTTATCCTATTTTTTTCATATATGCATTCATTTAATGAATTTTTTTTATACTAAAGAATTAGCACACAAGTATCCTGAGGATGATCTGGCCTTTAGCATGTGAGGCAGTGCTGCAAGGTGGGCTCCTTTCTGCACCCTCTGAAAGGAAGCAGAGGGGAACAGCTGAGCCTGGCTGCAGCCTGTGCTGACCTATATTGGTGAGAAAAAGCTGCAGGGAGGGAAAGAAGCGGAGAAGGAATCAAAAGAGATGAAACTGGATCAACTGCTTGTGCCTGGACTGGAAATACTCTCATTAGAGGGAACCAAGGGGAAAAATGTGGGCAACCCCTGGCTCTCTCTAAAGTAATTAAACTGCGAGCTGAGGCATTGATAACCTCGAATGCTTCCAAACTGCTTTTCTGCAGATGCCGGTCAGCTCTGACAGTTATTAAGAGTTTCACTGCCACAGGTCTTCTGCCTTGAAACACATCTTTTCTCTCCCAACAAAGGGTTCACGACGAATTGACACCAACCAGCACTTGATGGAGTGCAGACTGTATGTGAATATAGGTCTGTGCCAGTTTCAGGCTGACTTTTCATAGTCTTTTTCTGCTCCGAAGGTAATTTCTGGGTGTTTTCATTGCTGGGAGATAGGCATTGATGAATAAATGACCGTTCTGATAGGGAAAAAAACCCACTTTCCCCATTCTTTTTCTTCTGCAGAATGTATTTAAAAAAAACAAAACACAACATTTTTGTACACTCTGGAAGCTCAGATGATGTATTATAGTGGCAGAAGTATGTTGTTGGTGCTTCAGTTCTGATATTCTGCAGTAATGTGAAGAAAACAATCAGTGCTTTGGCTTTTTTAACATTTTCCACAAGAAACATTACTAGGTTATTTTCTTCTTACAGTGCAGCCAAGAGTAGGAGTCTGTGAGATAGCAGTTTTTCAAGTTGTGTTTGACTGTGTTTTACTCTCTTGCTCTTTGATTAATTGATTATGGATAAAACAGCTTCTGCAGGAACAAACAGTATCAAGCCTATCACAGAGAGTTATAAAAGAAAAATGCTCACCTCTTTGCCCTGTCTTTCTCATCTTCATCCATTAGATTGTCTAAGCAGTTTTTTCTGTTGAAGGAATGCAAGAATCATTATGAATTGTCAATTTGTTAGCTCTATTTGTAGGTTAATCTCACAGTCAGTCTATTTCATTTTAATAATACAGTGATGATATCCAGGTCAGATAAATGTGTCAGCAGTGCTTTATGCCACAGTCCTTGATTTTAGGAAATATCCATTGTGGGTATAGTTATTCCTGCGTATTACGCTAGCCTTAGGGTCTCTAGCCAGGGATCAAGGCTCCCAGGCACCACGTGGTGCATCAGCACAGTACAAAAACAGCCACTTCTTGGGGATTTTTTTGTGTGGAGGTTATTCTCTGCAAACTTGTAGGTTGGATGAGCCTGGGATCTGCTCAGGCTGAAAAACATCTTCACTGCCCCTATGTTCCCACCAAAACCATCTCCAGTGCAAGAGCCAGCATCACTGATGCCCTTGACTTCTCAGGCTGATCTTCCTACTGGGACATTCTTCGTCCTCCTCTGTGGACGTTGACCCAAAGCCAAAAGAGATGGGAGCAACCTTACTGAATTACGTCTCAAATTCAAAGTGTCCTTAAAAATTCCACTGCCTAAGCCACACTGTGCAGCCCAGTCAGACCACCTGTCCAGCCATGCTGGCACCAAGTACGGGGACTGTCCCATCCCCATCACTCTTTTTGCTAATCTTCACCAAAATGCTGTGACCTCAGCTTTGTAGTTCAATTGCTACAGCAGTTTGAGCTGTAAGGAGAAAATTGGGTAAATTAAGTAAATTTGTGTAGGCAAGGCAAAGGGAAAAACACAAAAGCAGCCCAGCTGAAGGCTGAGTGCCTCAGAAACACTTGTCACCAGCTCAAGGTCACTGCCCATCCTCCTTTGCTCCATAGTCTTATGAGAAAGTGACACTTGCTCAGAAACCACTTCAGCCCGAGAAGGAAGCCCAGTGCTGCTGCACCTCTCATGGCCCCTGTGGGGTACAAAATCCATGTGCTGCTGCATCCCACGCAGATATTTTCTGAAACAGCAGCACAATGCCACTGGATATCGTCAAAGCCTCATTTTCAAAGCAGTGGTGTAATGACAGGCAGTGATAATGCTCTTTTTCAGCAATCATTGTTTCTCATTTAATGAGTCCTCAACATGCAAGACATGAATAAAATTGGAGGGGAGGAGGAAGGAAGTTAATTGCTGAGCTTTATTTAAGCCCATGTTATTTTCCACATATGAGTCACACATAAACTTGCCTGTTTAAAGAACATTTTATGAAAAAACAAAAGTGATAATGTAATGATAGTAGAAACAGTGTTTCTGTTACTAGTTCTCTTACAGCAATATTTTACCTGATCATTACTCAATAGTTAGCTAAGAACACAAAACTACCCCATAACTTTTTATCAACTGAGTTATGAGGAATTAAAGCCACTGCTCACTGATTGGAGGGTAAAGCTACTACTTAGTGGCACTCAGGTCCTTCATGAAGCAGAAGTAGGAAATATGAAGGCCAAGGGACTAATTTCTTTGGTCGTAACTGGTGAATTTAAATTGCTGAATTACATGATACAGAACAAAAGAAAAAATAATACCATGTAGTTTTAGATGTTTTTTTCAGATATTTGTTTGGACTTGCTGAACAGCCATAGCCAGCCATGACTTTTGACTTGCAAGTCAGCCAGATCATAATCCATATTTTGGACTAGGAAAATCTATAGGCGCAGCAAAATTTTATTAACCAGTGTTTTACACATACTTTAGGTGTTTATTTGCTTTGTCCCATAACGAAACTGTTATCCCAATCAGTGTGTTTTCAAATAATTCAGGCTAAAATGTAGTAGCACCATTCAGTGGGTTTTGTTGGCATTTGCTCACTTACTGCAACCTATGCTATTCAAGACTACAGAAGGCATCAATAATATGGCAGGGTTAGCATTTAGGATTTTGCAGTGTTTCTTTGCTAAACCTTTACTCAAAATCATAGAATCATAGGATGTTAGGGGGTAGGAAGGAACCTTAAATATCATCTAGTCCCAATGGTGGGAGGACACCTTGCACTAGACCAGGCTGCTGAAGGCCTTATCCAAGCTGGCCGTGAACACTGCCAGGGTTGGGACATCCACAACCTCCCTGGACAACCTGTTCCAGTGTCTCATCACCCGCACAGCACAGCACAGCACAGCACAAAATGTTCTGTTGCATGCACCCTTGTTGAATCTAAGGTATGACACTCAAAATGGGGCAGTATCAGCAGAAGCAGCCACTCTTCCTGAATCCCTAAAGGTCTTCCTCTGCTGCACTGAGGCTTCCTCTGGCTGTAACAGATTCTCAATAGAAAGCAGGAATATGTGGACAAGTGTGCTGAGTGGCTGTCAGGAAGGATGGGGGTGGATGAGACAGTCAGCATCAGTGCTGCTCAGCCCTGGCTGTTTAGGACAAGCACAATGCACCTAATGGAAAGAGGCTTCCTACAGCTGTTCCCTGTAAACCGTCAAGAAATTACACCATCAGAAAGCCTCTACTCTTGAGGGAGAGCAACAGATCTAACTGGTTTGTTCTGCCAAAGATTTGGCTAGATCTGAAAAGCAATTCAGGGCCAGCTTCCAGTAAACAAGGTTTCTCACTGACTGACATGAAATTCTGGACCTGCTGTGTTGTTGCTAGTGTGAGACAATATCTAATTGTCATTTTGCTTCTGTTTGCTCACATGGCAAAATCTCTGGAGCATCATAAGCATTGCTAACAGGGTTTGTTAGTACATATGTACCATATGCAATTAAAACTGTTCTCAATAAAATAGATACATCAGAGTATACAACTGCTGCAACCTGGTATTGCCATCCCTCTCCAGAGCCCCAGCAGACGCTGCCTTACACCTTGACGGAGAAACCCATATTATTCTCCCAGTCCCTCAGCTGTGAAGGTCCCAAACTGCAAACTGGAAATCTACTGTCTCACCCCTATCAGTGCCTGGTTTAGGAGAAAATTCCAACTCATTGTAATGATGGAGGCAGGCAGTAAACACCAAAGCTCTGTGTCACAGCTCCCCTGCAAAGATGTGACATAAAAAAACAAGTGGCACAAGCATTTCTCAAAATGTGAAGAATCCTTTCATGATAACAAAGGGAATTTGGAAACCTACAGGTAACAACACCACATGATGTAACTCCTGCTGGCAGAGTATTTAACAGTGACAGTTACATTCAGGAGCTTCATTAGTATCATCATTATCATCAAAGAGTGAAGACTATCACTCAAAAAGATGGGAACTGCCTAGAACAAGGAGGAGAGAGCTCACATACTCCCATCAGGGTGGTACTCAAACAAACACACAGACAGATGCATATCCACAAGTAGGGAAGAATGGCATTTTGGAAACAAAAGACTGGCTAAAACTGTTAACCATGTACCCCTGGCTTAGTTATCAGACGGAGAATTATAGCACAAACATCCCCCCCCNCCCGGAAAGATAGCACAAACACCCCCCCCCCCCCCACATTCATTCATACAATGAATAGTTGCTTGGGAAAGAAGTAATTCAGGCAGAGTGCCAGCTCGCTCCAGGGACTCTCCAGAAGAAAGGTTGCACATGTTTATTTTGATACAGTCTATTCCCAGTGGACACAGAGCTTGCACTATAAAAAATTATCTGGCACTGATCACCTTATCCTGTGCTAGAAACATGTTTTTTAGTGAGGTAAGCTACTACTTGTCTGTGCTGGTGAGGTTGGTTTCACTCCTTCCTGCCCTACTGCTCATAAGGATATGCTGTAGACACTCAAATGTAGGTAATCAGTTGCTGATTTCCCACTAAATTTTCACAAGGCCAGCTAATAGTTCCTACAAATCAGCCTCATATTTAACCAGAATTTTTAATCATATTCATTTAACTCAGCTGAATTAAATCAGAGATGTAAACTTTTTTCCGAGGTCCTGGGATGTGCCTGGGAGACCCTTGTGAGAAATCACAGTGTTTGTGCTTTCCTGGCCTTTATGTTTGGCAGCTCAAGGAAAAGACTGGGCTTTTCCTCCTCTTCCCTCTCTGGCATGGTGGACTGTCTGCCTCCATCACCCCACAGGTCTGCTTGGGCATTCTACCACTTGTCCTGTGCAGGTATGGTCAGCCCTGGGGAGAGGGGTGCTCCCACCCAATACAGACACACCTGAGCCTTACACGTCAGACCTCACCCTTAGACCACTTGGGAGGCTGGTACAAAACAACCACCCTAATTAAAGATGATAATACTGCACAATCCTCTCAAAGACAGGGGATGGGCAAGGGTTGTATGGAAAACTGGGATGCTGGGATGAAACACCTTGAACTACCTTCTGACCTCTCGGCAGACCCTTCCCAACAACTGCTGTCTTTGTGAAGCAGGAAGGAAAAGAGCAACAGGGTGTAGGGCAGACATGCTCCCATGCCTTCCAGACACATTGCTTGGCCCCCAGTGCCCATCTCTGCTCAGCATTGCTTCTGTTCTGCCTCAACAGGGAGTTACTCTCCCATCCCTTCTTTGAAGGGGAGAGAAAGGCTGTTAGCAAAAAGGTCCAGTTATACAGGAGGCACATGGGTGTGTTTGGTGGGGTTCAGGGTTTAAAGGCCAGATCCAGCCATGCAAGGCATCCTGTGCCTAGTGAGTAGGATCCAAGGCACAGGAAGAAGGCACCAAAAGCAAGTAGGCATGATCCAGGGGCACAGTTTCTGGCCACCTACTAGCACGGGGGACAATGTAGCTTGGTGGCTGTGCTGGCATTGCTGCCAGGTCCCCTGCCCAGGGATGATGAACAAGGTCTGATGGGCCCTGTGGTTGGTCACTGGCATTGTCCCTTGGGTGTTCACAGCGTAGGTTAGATGGGGATTTGCCCACCCTGGGGAGCACCACTGTGGCTAGGAACTCTACCTGCTTCATCTCAGCTAAGCAGAGCTCTGAAATGACTCACACTAACAAGTGAAGTATTTCCCTTCCAAGCCTTGCTGGAAGGCAAAGAGAAAGATCAGCAAATGGGAAGCGGCAGGAAAGGTCACAGGGTGACAAGCAGTAAGTGACCATCTGACCATTTTAAATGCCCTGTTCCAAGTTTCTGTAACATGGATGAAGCACTTGAATATCCCACCATGAAGGCTATAGTGTGAACACACAGTAGAAGGATTTGTACAAACACAAATCAGAACAAATCAACAGATTCATAGGCACATCAAACTGAACTCTACCACTCTGTTCTCCTTTTTTCAGATATAAACCTAGGAACTGTTACAAGAACATGCCCATAATTAAATATGACACATTCCCAACCATAGCAATAAAAACTGATTTATTAAAATGTAAACAGACTAGCCTTTAGAAAACTTAAGGTAGTAAAAATTCACTTCTCTGATGATATATATGGTTATTTGAGAAAGGTATGTGATATTTCAGTGGGAGAATGGCAGTCTGGAGTTACCATGGGTCATGTAATGCTGAGATTCCTATGGGAATTACTGTTTTTAGGAGTAAAGGAAAAATCCAGAAGCATCGTTAAGTGTTCAGCTTTAGAGTTTTTGCCTGATAGTGTATAGCAAGGTCTTCCAGCATTCAGTAGGTTACTACATTTTATTTACACTAGAGATGTTGCTTAGAGGCTTAAAAAAAAAAAGAAAAGAAGACTTTTTGAGAAAATACTGGACTTCATGAACCTCGTGGGCTGTTTCATGTTTCATACATATGTGTACAATGAATCTTTAGATGGTAACAGGCTTAAAGCAAAACAGACATTAAAAATAATCCACACGTGGACAACAAAAATAATGGAATTTGACAGAAATGAATGCTCCACTCTTCTGAACTGGGGAATGATAGGAATATGTTCATAGGTAATAGAGCTGAGTATTAAGAGATTACGATGAATAGAAATAAAGGCTCAGAGCATATTCTGGTTTTATGCTTTACAGTATTTCTGTTTAGTGGGAAGGGGTATTATTTTCCACATGTCAGGAACCTTGCACCTATTGCCATGTGCAGGACAGCTTGCCCCCTCTGCCCTGGTGCTGGCTGAATTTTGGGGTGAGCAGCCTGCGATCCCTCTGTAGCTGTGGTGTGATTCACATCAGTTTAAGTCAGGAGTGAGAAGGATGACATCAGCAGCGCCATGCTGGAGCGTGGCCTGGTGAGAGGCATCTTTTATCTCTAGACTGTGAGCAACGTGTAAAATTTTGTGTGGCGTTTGGATCTCCGGTGAAGATCAGTACATACATGCTCGTTATCTTCCTCCTTGTTATTATTACTACTGAATGACTGAAGCCATTCAGACTTCAGTGAACAGGCTGTGAATCCCCGTGTTCAACCGCTGCTCTGCTCTCCCCTCGCACGGCTGGAAACAGAAAGGCAAACAAATTAAACTAACATTAATCAGCAAAGACTGCCATCTGTATAACTCAGAGCACTTCTCCGCGTGCCTATCCCCTTCCAGCAATGCTAAACAGGATTAGCCTTCCGTGGGCGGATGGGGAAAGTAGGTCAGTTCGGTAACATCGCTGCATGTGACGAACGGAGGAGGATGTGACTGCAGTGGTCTGCTGGCAGCCCTCTCACCTTCTGTATGAGCCAGAAGATGAAGCACCTGGGCTTGTCATGGGGCGCATGATGTGGCTCAGACCCTGTGTCCCTGCATGGTGACACCTGACATTTGTAGGATCACGGGTTTGGCAAAGCCTGGCTGATACACTGGAGTTAGTGGGTGCATTTCAACAAGGAAACTGAGGCACAGGACAACTAAATGTAGTTATTACTAGTTTGTGTACAGCCAAATATTTGTCAAAGCTTACGCATAAGCCAAAGTGGCAAGGGATGGTAAATCATCCGGCAGAGTTATTGTCTTTCTGTATTGACTTCATTGGGTATGTAGAGATGGTGGCAGGAAGGCCAATGCTCACCTAAAGTGACACCTGCAGGGCATGACAAGGGCAACAAGAAGAGCTTCTGCTGCTACATCAGTAGTAAAAGGAAAGTGTAGGACTGCTGCAGTACTGGAGGTGTGTGAGGGGGTGAATTAGAGACAGCAAAATAGGTAAGGCTGATGCCTTCTTCGAGGCAGTCTTCAGCAGCAAGGTGGTCCAGGCCTCCACGTTAGAGGCCAGGGCAGGGAGGTGCAGAAGCACTAGTAATAGGCGAGGATCAGCTCAAGCAACTTGAGGAAGCTTGGGGGAAGTTGACCATACAAGATGATGGGGACTACTTGCCTCGTTGGGTGCTGAGAGACTTGCTGGTATCCTTTGCTAGGCTGATCTCTTATTTTGAGAGGCTGTGGAGGTGGGGGAAGTCCCTGATGTTTGCAAACAGGCAAATGGTGGCCTTCAAGAAAGGGCAAAAGGGTAATTCAGGGAGCAACAAGCCATTTAGCCTCACTTTAGTCCCTGGCAAATCATGGAGCGAATCCTGTTGGAGCACAGGGCTGGGCACATGGAGAAGAAGGTGATCACAAACAGCCAGCGTGGATTTACCAAAAATAACCTGACTGCCTGTTATGATGCAATGACAGGATCTGTGGATGGGGAGAGAGCAGTGGATGTCATTTGTGCTGACTTCATGCTCAAAGGCAGAGCTGTTATTATGGGGGAAACTGAGAGGCTGAAGGAAAGGACAGACATGAAAACTTACGAAATTCAATGGGGACAACTTCCAAGTCCTGCACCTGGGAATGAAGAGCCTTGAATTCTGATACAGCTTGGGGATGGACTGATCAGGGAGCAGCTCTGCAGGGAAGGCCCTGGGAGTTCTGGAAGGCAGCAGGCAGCAGGCTTTACTTGAACCAGCGGTGTGCCTTGGGACAGACAACAGGACCCTGGGCTGCAAGGACAGGAACACAGCCTGATCAAGGGAAGGGTTCATGTCCCTTCACTCAGCACCTGTTATACCACATTTAGGGTAATGTGACCAGTTTGGAGCTTTCTAGGACAGAAAAGATAGATTAACAGGAGGAAGGTCAGTAGTATCCCCTGTGGTGGAGCCTGGAGCCCTTGACTCATGAGAAGGGACTGGGATAGCCAGGCTGGCTTAGTCTGGACAAGAGATGGCTTTGGGGACACCTATGAGTCCTCTTACTGCCTACAAGGGGTCAACAAAGAACGAGTGCTGGACTCCTCATGGTGGTGCAGGATGCGAGAGTGAGAAATAACAGGCGTAAGTTTAAAGAAGAGAGAAGGAACTTTTTTCCACAAGGACAGCCAGGCA
The DNA here is from genome assembly GCA_013400735.1 of Pomatostomus ruficeps. Classification (NCBI taxonomy): domain Eukaryota; kingdom Metazoa; phylum Chordata; class Aves; order Passeriformes; family Timaliidae; genus Pomatostomus; species Pomatostomus ruficeps. The sequence goes on from VYZT01025386.1 coordinate 104,097, forward strand.
ATGGAGCAGACTGCCTGGAGAGGCTGTGCCATCCCCATTCTTGCAGGCTTTCAAGACCTGTCTGGCAAAACCCTGAGCAACCTGGTCTGACCTCAGAGCTGGCCCTGCTTTGAGCAGGAGGTTGGACTGGAAACCTCCTGAGGTTTCAACCTGAATTCAGTTTCAACCTACACTGTCCAGTGATTCTGGATCTACTGAACTGGCTACATATCCTAAGCAAATCAGTCCCCTTGAATTAGTTCCTATATTATATATGTTGTTGAAATATATTTTGTTATGCTTTTGGTCTCTGTGCTAGAAATAGCTTGTGCACTGTCTCCCCTACACTGACAATCCTTCTAATTTATAAACAGATACACATCTTAATGTTGTATGTCTGTATGTCAGGTGTTTGTCATGCCACTTCTAGGTGTTAATTTAAATAAAATTCACTTTATGGTAGAATTAGCAAAATAAAAAAAAGGGAAGAAAAAGGCCTGTCAGGAGAACGGCCCTTGACTGTAAAACCTGTTTTCCTTCTCTCTCTACTTCTCATGTTCTTAATCTGTTTTAGGTATTTATAAAACTTTAATCCTCATAATATCAGAAGTCTCGAATGTACAAAGACTTTTAAATGTGCTTAACTCTATACTGCTATAAGAAGGCCCTCATGTATGTGTATCTTTGCAAAATCCAGGTCAAAATGTGGAAGTAGAACTGCAAAGATTATTTTGCAATTATCAGCTCTGAAACCTTCCCTTGATATAAAGTATTCTTAGTCATAAGAATCTGTTTATGTTCTTGTGCAAATATTTAAATAAGTAGAATATAACATTCGACCTATGATCTTCTGATGGTCAAATGCTCAGCTGATACAGGCAAAATATGCAAGTATAATACTATAAAGATTTATTTGTCAAAAACACAAGCATTTTTATTTTGTTTGGCATGAACTACCTGGGAAACACCAATGCAAACAGAAAATTAGTCTTTTTCAATGGGACTGTTATCAGTCATTCTCTTTGTTTTCTGGCAGCAACAGTCTTGACAAGATCATTTTAATCCTTTCCATATGATTAAGCAGGCTGTGGTGGCACTGGAATGTAAAGCAAGATGTCCAGAAGCTGACATAGTTTGGTTTCACTCCCCCCACTTCTTTGTTTGTTAAGAATTACTCCCCCCACTTCCTTGTTTGTTAAGTGTTTAGGGATGGCTCTCAAATAATCAGATTACTCTTTTTTTAAAAGGCTCTGTGTCTAGAAGTAATTTTGCTAACAACACAAAACTTTGTTCTGAAAAGAAATTCTGAATTTCTGACAGTGCTATTCAATTAACTTTCACAATTTACACCAGCTGTGATCATCCCCTCCATACAGTAGATGCTGAAATAACAGACTACATTTTTCTGTGGAGATTTCAGCAGGAAAGCAGAAACTAAACATGAAGCCAAATTTCCTTTAAGTTTTAGGCACCTATCCTGATGTGGCATCTCCCTCTTCATTAAACAGGACCTAGGGTGAAGGGCTGTCCTCTCTCAGTGTCCTTGCCTTCTCCCTGCCTATGTGGGATCGTTTGCTTCTTCGACCAGCAAGAACTGGAGGGTCAAGCACCAAGGAGCAGACTGGGGCTTGAGCCAGGCAGTGAGTGCTCTCCTTGGCCTTCCCCATCCTCATGGGCATCGCAGCATGGTGACACCCATGGGTGCTCAGCTGCTCTGCCATTCATGGGGGAGGAGGCATGAGGGGACAATGTCGCTGTCCCTGCAGAGACCCTGCAAGACAACTTCCCTGCCCCGTGCAAGCGGCAAAGCTGTGGCCTAAATCTGCTGGTGACAGGAGAAAAATCCCTATACAATATTACAGAAATAAATACAGATATCAACACCAATAATCCCATCACTTTTGTGTTAACAGCTTGATAACACATCTGCTTATAACTCACACACTGCACTAAATTTTCTCCTCTATAGTAACTATCATATCCCTGTCAGCAGAACTAAATATTTAATCATCTGGGGAGATGAATCATGAAAAGCTGTTTGGGGGAGATATTTTTAAATGGACAAATTGTTGTCATTTAATTTTGAGAACTTGCTGTCTCTTTCTTTTCAGAAGGGACCCTGCAAGACTGTGACCATATAGATTATTGCTCTGTACTGCTTGCTGTCTCCCTTGCAGGTAATGTAACCTACAGAGTTTTAAGGTCATTTCTGACCAGAGCAAGGCAAGAGGCTTCAGGGTTTGCCAGGGCATTACTAAGCCTAAAGACAGCAAGGATGGAGACACACAACCTGCCTGACTGCATCACACTTTGGGGAGGAATATTCTCCAGTTGCAGTCTCCCAGTTTTGTGTCTGAGTCCATAAACCTGCCAAGAGTTCAGCTACAGCATCAGACCAAGGCTGCACCTGTGTTTTGTGCCATCTTGAACACTTATGCCCTTGAGTCCTGTCAGGGTTTGGGATACTTTTTTTTTTGTTTGGCTCTCTGTGTTGGAATTTTTCCCCATTCTAGTTGCTGAGGGGTATAATGGGCAAGTGATTAGTTACTGGGAAACCTTGATGGTGGGTGATTAAGAAGGGACAAAGACTTGGCTCGGAGATGGGTGCGGCTGGCTAGCCCTTATCTGGGACCCCCTGATAGCTGGGATTTCTTCCCCTCAGAGGGGGGCAGGGATACTGGAACTGGGACGAGTTTAAAAAGAGCCAAGCACAGCTGAAGGGTACCTTCTTCGCTCCTGGACACCGAGAGGAGACGGAGAGAGACTGCTTGGAGCTCCAGGAAGAATCTTCCTCCACCATGGGCTTCTGTTTCCAGCTGCATGTTTCTACCAACTCTCCACCGTCCACTCCAGTGTCTCGAGAGAAGAAAACTTAAGATTCCCGAGCTCTCAGGGGAGTCATCGCACCCTCCCTGTTCACCGNNNTATATAATATTAGTAAAGGACTGTTATTCCTCTTTTCTCATACCATTACCTGAAAGCCTCTTGATTTCAAACTTTTGCCAATTTGGAGGGAAGGGGGTTGCATTCTCCTGTTCTGGGGGAGGCTTCTGCCTTCTTTAGCAAATACCTGTCTTTGAAACGAGGACAAGTCCCTCCTGTCTCAGACCAAGCCCCATTCCAGCTATGTGCAAAGTACCACTCTTCTCACACCCTTCATCCTACCAGTGGTTCCCATTTCTACAAAGATAAAGTTTCTACAGCGTGATGTAAAATTCAAATCAGGTTTTACAAAATGAATCTCTAAGGAGAAAGGATAATTATTAAAGAACTTTGTTAGTGCTTTGCAATCTTAATTATGATAATTATATTTTTGTAGCTAATATAACTGAACTTCTGCTTTTAAATCCCATTAATGAGCATTTTTAGTCCCTCTCCTACTGGGCCAACAAAACCATAATGTTGAACTTCATATTTACACAGGGCACTATTTTTAATAAAAATGACACACTGTTTACTGAGGGTTTCCATTCTCTTTTATCTGCACCTCAAAGGTGCACCTTCTCCCAAGACACAAGAAATTAAGAAAAGCAAAGATGGATCCAGCAGCTTGGGCTCGATTTCCCTTCTTGGCAAGAAGAGGGCACAGTCCCTGAGCCAGGATGGCAGAGACTGTGGGTATTGGCTGCCATCAGGAAAGTCAGCGACACCACTGCTCCATCGAAAGGACAGATTTAAAGTTCTTTCCCTGAACAGCCCAAGGGACCTGGCGGGTGGAGGACACCAGGAAGTTGCACAGGACGATTTTACCATACTGGAACAGTCCCATGGGTAAGTGGGATACTGAGGGGCGGCAGGAGCCATGCCGCAGTGGTGATTCCTATGTTATGACCCACCCAGCATCACACAGGTGCAATGGCCTAGTGGAATTTTTATGAGTCTGTTTGCAGACAAATATTTTACAGTTATCTAACAGAGAAAAAAAAATTATCAAAGAGGGAAGAGCATACAAATTCAGATATCTCAATAAAGAAATTAAAACAATAAAGCATATATTGAATATCATCTGCCCATTAATCTCTGGAGTAAATCCAGAAAACTAATTAAAAGCTTCTACACAGATAAATGATAAGCTTCTTTATTCAATGAGATCAACATATGAACAAACAGAGGTTTGTGTTGATATCATCATTATTAGCAATTGCATTAAAGCAAATGATTTTTGCTGTGCTACTGGGAATACAGTGATTTGAAAAACAAAATGTTATGAGATGAAAATCCAAACCTTTACTGTACTGAGCATATAGCATTTCCTGGTTTTTATTTTTAGTTAATGGTAACTCTTTTGGGTCAGCATGATAAAAAAATAAGATGTGGAGAAACAACCTCAAAGCCAGTACAGAAACAGGAAAAACCTCGGCATAACCACTCTCCAGTGGAAGGCCAGCTTTAAGGGCTGATATCACCTTCCCCCATGGGGAATTCTTTAACTCGTCAGTTCTTCTGCACCTTGTGTCCCTTTTTCTGCTATTGGCTTCAACATTCTCAGGGGATTTTGTCTTGAATTTTAGAGGGAGGGTTTTGCCTCTTCAACCGTAATTGATAGATGTTCTATTTTTGTGGCGCAACACTGCTGTGTTACATGATGTGTGCGACGCTGCTGCATGGGGAGCTTGCAAGGCAGCTAGAATTGGTCTCTCTTGGCCCTTTGGGAATAAACCCCATTCCAACCATCCCTTTAGATAGCTGTGACTTGAAAAAGGGGATTCTGAAGAACACAAGTTTACAGCCTAAGCTGTGTGTTCAAGTGCAGTCAGTTCGGAATCTGATTGTGTAGAATCAATTAAAACTGATCTGGCTCCAGAATTCAGATATCCTCTTAAGGATCCTACACAAGGAAATAACTTGAAAAACTCTATATTTTATGCATAATGCATTCCAGTGATCCAGCACTGATTAGCATAAAAAGAGCTTTAAACTGATGAAATGCAGGAACAAGAGAGAGCTATAACTGCTTTTGTTTATATTTTTTATTCATAAACCAACATCTTCTTATTTCATATTGTACATTAAACTCTCCCTATTGACCAAAACGAAGCAGAGATTTTAAGAAGTCTCAGGCTAATGTCCTCTTGAACACAGGCCAAATGAAGGATACAGTCCATAGGGTGTAAAGTGCACTTAGATTTTAGCATATTCACTCAACTGCGGCAGTTCAGAAACAGAGAAGTCATTAAAAGCCCCACAGCAAAAGATCAAATTATGCTTCTGCCAGATATTAACTTTGAAAGGGAATAGAGACACTCTGAAAACCACAGTGAAATACTGATATGCTGATTCACCTCATATGCTGCATGACTTAGAACTGCAAAATAATCTCTGTTCTGTGCCAAATGATATTGGGAGGAAAGCATCTTTTGGCTCTGATGGGTGCTGCTTTCCACTCATAATGTGCATTTTCCCTTTTCACTTGCAAGAAAATTTGCTGTCAGAATCTCAAGTTGACTTGTTATTTTATTTGCCATCTGTGTCAAATATTCATATAGGCACGCTAAGTGTGAGTCCACGTCCTGAAGGGCATCAGTTGTTGCACACTGTTTCCTATCTTTCATAATTATCAGGGAAAAATCTAGGAGGGGGAAAAACCTGACATAATTCTAGATCTCAACTCATGCTGTATCACATTTTATTTGTGTAGAGTGCCATAGCCATTACTGGAGCACCGCGTATGAAAAGACAGGACTTGAACCCTCAATGCACCATGAATTTTGCAGATAACCTAAAAAGTTTGAATTAAATATCCTGCAGAAAATAAGGTACTTTACATCCCATCTATTCTGTAGCCAGTACTATGACTGCAGCTCTTGGAAGCATTATCTGATCTAGCTGTAGAGATGTAGTTAAGCATGAATGCAGCTCACCGTAGGTCTGCCTGTTTACATATTTACCCAGTGTCACCAAAAAAAAGCTTGTATAGGGCAGCTCAATTTGGGGAAGGGTAGGGAGAGGGAGAAAGAGGAAAGAAAGTGCAGCATTTGGCAGGGAGCTGAGACTGGGGTTGGGTTGGGGCCTCTGGCTCATAGTCTTGTGAGCAGCAGGGAGAGGTAAATTGCAGGGCCATGGGTTGAGATGAGAAGAAATGGGAAAGTCCCATGTCCTATTTCTAAAATCCAAACAAAAAGAGAGATCCCAAAGGCATTTAGGAACTCTAGGAAAAATGCTGTTGTCACTGGATGGATTGGGAAGTTTATTTGCAGAAATGCTATTGCGCTGCCTTGTTGGGTAGGTTTAAAGCACTCTCAGGGGTGGCTATTGAAACTCTAGCAACTTGAGTGTCTGTGGAAAGATATTAATTTATAGAAACTGTGCCAAAGGTAGTATAAAATTTGATGTCACAGCACTTCACTTTGAAAAATTTATACTTCGTCCTACTGCCACACTCTTTTGGGGGTATTCGAGTGTGGGGATCTTTTGCTTTTAAACAGAAAAATCTTCGGTTCTCCGTGGGTGTTTTTTTCCTTCTCATCATCCTTTCTTTAGATACTTCGAAAGGCAAGATCCTGAGAAAACTTTTCTGCTGGTTCCTATTGTTTCCTACTTCAAGTGAAAAAAGTACATAATGTTAAATCTGAACACCAAGACTCTGTGAATGTATAAACTTCAGAACTCTAAACCTTTCAGCCTGTGCCAATGTAAACCACCTAAAGAGCAGAGAATTAAGTACACTTTATCCTCTCTGACCATGATTGAACATGTTCCAGTCCTAAAATCTGCTGCAGGGAGTCGCTCAAATCCCCCAAAGCAGAGTAGGGCTTTTTCAAATAAGCATGAGAAAAAGGGGGATATCCTCATCCAAATCTCAGACCCAGCCCTTTTGCTCTCTTCTTTCAAAATTATCAAACTGCCACCCTCTCAAGGATATGGGGAAAAAAATAAAACCTACCTTTCCTAAGTGAAATGTTCTATATTACGTAAACTCATGGGAAAATTGCACAGGTAATTCAAAAAGCACATCTGCAGTGCACAATGATGTCTGTCTATGTCACCCACCCTTTCCAATGTTGCTCCATTAATGTTTAACTGCCCTGTTTCTTTAGAGAAACAGCTATCTTGGTCCAGCTTCTGGAAGCTGACTGGGCTAAGATGTACATTTTGGGAACTCAGTTATGGTCTTTCTGTTCAGCAGCAACAGCTTCTCCCTGTCCTGCTTCTCCAGCTGCCCATGGCACTCTGGGCCAGGTCCCTCTTAAGAGTAGCAACTATGGGGGCCATGGCACTGGGCTGCTTTCCTCCTGCCCAAGCACACACCATCCCCACTCCCCTCTGCTGTACTGGATCCAGTGCCTGAGCCAGAGGTGCTCCTTGTGTCTTGGTGCTGGGTATCTGGAAGCACATGAGTGTTGCTACCACAGCCAAAGCCTGATGTATGTGTTGGCCATGAGAAACAGGCATCCAACTGCCACAGTTTGGGTATCCAAAAGGGTTTAAGCTATTGTTAGTCATGGGAAGCTGGAACAGAAGGGCATTAAAAGGCTGTCATTCCTTAGATTTGCTCTTCTCCCTTTATCACTCGGAAATATTTTACAGGAAAGAACCGCAACGCAGTTGCAGCTTTGTTTCAGTTTGTCCACTGTCTTGTTCTAAGCTATTTTAAAACTGACATTATCCTGAGAAATAATGAGAAGTCTTAAACTATACTTCACTGGGTACTGTGTGAAGCACACAGTAAATTTTTAGGCAGCTAAAGAGTGAGGAGTGAAATGCAAGAGGATAGTTTTCCTGATATATTTTCTCTCTCTTCATGGAAATGTTGATATGAAGGATAGTAATACTACTACTGAATTCTGACCCACATGGCTATAAAGATGTATTACTTGCATCAGTCCAGGAGACAGTTGTCTCAATCTTGCTTCCTCTGCAAATGCAGTTATCTTGCTCTGGCACTTTGCAAAATACTCTAAATTACTATTAAATTAAATACTTTTAATTTATGAAGGATTTCAGCTGAACTCATATTTCTGTGTCATTAATTATCACATATCTTACTGACTCTGGAAAAAACATTAATAAATCAATCTAAATGAATTTCCACCTTCCCCCCTGAACTGGATATGTGTGTCATCAGTCACACCCTAACCTGAGAAAGTTGTATTTCACTTGGATTCATCATTCATCTAATTCCAAATCATGTATTGTGTGGGCTCAGGGCAACATTTTCAAACATGAGATTTTAAGCTAGTGATGGCAGTATATTTAGCCCTCTTACTATGTGGATGAATTTTCAGAGGTCTTCTGTGATTTGAAACAATTCCCCTTTTGCAATGTTAAGGCTGATCTGTTTCTTTGTTTGTTTGTTTTCAGAAACAGTAATCACACTGGTTACCTTTTAGATAAAACATGATTTTCAGGGTATCCTTAGACACAGTGGAGCTTTGGGAAAGTACACGTGACAATACAGGTAGTGATAAATCTGGAATTGAAGATGTGTGGATGCTTGGGAGGGCAGTTAGTTCAATGGGTAAATACAGACTTAAGTGCTTATCTCTTGACATACACAATTGAAAATACGGACCTTCATATGCAGTGCTGGTCTTTAGTATGCCTTCACATGGCAAAAAGGTCTTCAGGGGTTCAATACAGGTAAGTCATAGCCCAAAACAGTCTAAGGAGGACTGTAGTAGTAGAGCAGGCAGGTGAGATATTTTGGAAGCTGACATCACTACCAGGGACACCCTTATTATCCCCTCAAAACAGTGTTAAAGAGTGAAAAAACAAACGTGTTATTTCACAGACTACTCAACAAAAGTAGATGTTCCCATTTCATCAGTGTTTCATCCTTCATTTGCCAAACGCAACACAAGTCTTGGCAAAGGAAGGTATTTCATGAAATTGTGTGGACTGACTTAATGTATTAATCTTCACAGTGACACAGATTATTAGAAACTCAATGATATGTGGAATGTTTTATGATGTGCTTTCACGCTGATAAATAGCTAATCACCATATATTTGTGACAACAGAGCATTACAGAGAGCAGTGATATGTGTTCTGAAAAACACCATTGGTCCTTTTATGCCCTCTGCATAATGCCCTATCATCTACAGCACTTAACTTTGCAGTCTTGCTTTCAAAACCATACAAAAAACATCATTATGAGAATTCCAGCATTTGTCAAAGCCTCCTTTCTCATCTTTTGTTCCGTTGTTTTTTTCAGTAAAAGTGCATTACATGCCATTTGACAGCTGGTAATTGTATGTGTATTGAATTAAAGCATTGATTTTAATTTTCAAAGTCAACCTCACTCTCTTGTAGCTGAATGAATTACTTTGTTCTTGAGAGAAAACATTGGTACTGGACTTCAGATACAGGATCAGAGCTTAGGTAGCCTGTCCTCAGGGGTATTTTCTGCTGCTCTTTTGCTGAAATATCGAAAGGTTCTAACTTGCCCATTACCAAAAAAAAAAAAAAAAAAAAAAAGAGAAAATAAATTTATAAAAANACAGCTCCTAAATTCATAGCTAGCTTTCAACTATTTTGTGTTGGCTGCTAGGATGATTTTCAGTTGTACAGATAAGCAATAACAGACTGGGTAAAGCTGGATAAGAAACCTTGAAAGAAAATCCAGGTGCTGCTAGGAATTGCATTGACAATCATGGATTGCAATGTGTCTTTGGGTCAGTGGTGAAGCACATTAAGAAGGCTCCCTGGGAAAAGGACATTCTCTGACCCCTTCTCCTGTATTATTTTTTTCACAGATGCAGACACTTCTCCTCCTCTAGTCTGCTGCTGAAGAACTAAACTGCAGACTGAAGCATGTGGAAACCACAGGAAGGAAAAGAAACAACACTACACATCAGAAAGATTTCGCCGCAATTACTTATAACAATTATCACAGGTTGCAATCCCAAAGAGATGTCCAAATAAATACTGAAGCTTTGTGCCATGTGTCAGAAGACAGGCTGTTGCTTCTTCTCTCTCTCAAAACCTAAATACCACAAACCAAGTCTTTAACCTGGTTGCTCTTAACATGCATTCGAAGACATCTGCTCTTTCTTTATTCTTAAACTATCAAACCAATTACCTTGGGCTCAGTCTGGATTTTGCCCCTCTCTGTAGTGCATGAACCTGCCCTCCTGACCGCTCTCATCCCTGGTGAGAACAGCCTCTTTCCAAAGCCATTCCCACCCAAGTGTGGTATGGGGGAGACACCATTTACCTACTGGCATCCTCCAGCACATCAACTGTGACAGAGAAATGAGGCCAGTCCCTGTCCTTACTCACATTGGTGAGAAACAACAGTAAGACCTTTGAAATGCATGGAGCTAAAGCTCTGTAAAGCTGACCTGGAATTGTGATCTGGCACTACACACAGAGTCACCAAAATGGAGCTAGAATGACCAAGCACAGCAGCTGCATCTTTTTGAAGAGGTTTCCCTCTAACTGGAGTCACGGTTTGGGTGAGGATTCGTCCGCTCAGCACAGCTCCAACCATGCTGCATGCTCTACATATGACAGAGATGGAATTTGGCTGAAGATTTTTTGTTTTGTCATACTGACTGTCATATTTGTTGCGTAGTAGGCTAACCAAAGAAAACCTCTGCTGTTTAAGAATTTATTTTAATATTGTGTCTTGATTCCTCCATACCTTAAGATTCTGCAGACATGCTATTTCAGTCATTCCAAACAGGCATTATAACAAAATGCAGCATTAAGACTTCATTAATTCAAATTTACCTCTAACTCCCCCTCCCCAAAACACGCAGAAAGTTACAGCTTATGTCCTATCTCATGCATTTTTGCAGTTCAGTCAGTTTAAGTGACAGAAAATGCTAGTCCACTCTGGTTAGTGTGCGTCTTTTTTGCCCTAAGGCCTGTGGGTTTCTTTGCAGCTGTGCATTAAAGTGGATTTTCTCTGAGGCATAATAAAAATATCACAGTAAAGACATACATCATCTTTTCGACGCCATGTTACGTGATGACATTTTTCATGGTACACTTAGTTTCCTTTTGTCCAAAGCAATTGGAAGTGTGAATGTGCACTGACCTGCTCCAAAGCAATCCTATTAGCCACCAAAAACACAGAAGATCACATACATCAATTTGAGTCTGTGTAGCACAGCATTTATTATTTCTGCAATAAACTGTAGAAGAAAATGCAGTGTTATTTCATTCACGTCTGGCTGTCCTATTGCCATGGTATTACTTAACAGCAGTAAAAATAGGGATATATATGCAAAGGGCTTTTCTTCATCTGGCCCTGATATCTGTATTACCACCCACTTTCTGATTTTTAGTCTTATTTGACTCAAACTCTCTACAGACTTTACAAGTGGAGTATGCTGACTTCTTCCTACTGCTTCCAGGCTTAGACTAGCTCCTGTTTCACTGCTTCCATTTCAATGTGGTAAAGGGAGATACTGCTTCAGGAGCCTGGTGCTTGTTTGGAGATACTTGGCTATCTGCTTTTCTACAAAGAAAGGGACCAACTTGTGCCATATCTTCATTGTATACCAGAATCTGGGAACCTGACACTAATTAAAGCCATGGCTGTAATAAAGGATTTTCTGAGAAGTGGGTGATCCTTGTAATGCAAAGGTGAACCATACAGCAAAGCTTAGGATTGTTATTACACTAGAAAAAATGGGGTGACAGCAGATCTTCATACAGCATGGGAAGAATAATGATAATTACTGGCCTCTATCCAAGGACAATCATGAGGAATTTGGGGAATTAGCACCCTCTTCAAGGAAAAAGTCACTGGCAGCCCTGGGATGATGTGGATTTTACATACGGTTCTTTTGTTATGGAGATTACACAAGCTTCCCAGCCTTGCCTTTGCAAAAATATTAGAAGATTTTAAATGGGCTTTATTCTACAGAGACACAGTCCCAAATGCTGTTACACAAATAAAGTGATGAATGGGATGCCTATATATCATTTATTTCCTCTTAGAATTGGTGACCTTCCATCAGTCAGTAGTCTCCTTCACAGTCCCTCACTTGTGAATTATAAGTTAATCAAGAGTACAATGGAAACAATGCATCCATGGCCTGCTTGCTGCATTCATTTGTCTCCTCAGGGTGGATTACAGATGTTAAAGTTGTAATGAGCTTTCTTTTAGTCCAGTTTTGACCTCAATTCTGACTTTGCCAGCAAAAATTTCTGATGTGACTTCATGCAAGATGCATTTGGAAAATACACTGGGATCTGGAAATGGGGGTTGTGAAGCTGGAGTAGTCTTGAAAGGAATATCTCCTTAACTGCTCTATTTTAGGGTAGTGGGTTGCATGGAAAATAATTTAAACTGAGAATGCTATTTCACATTTATCAGTGCAGAGGAATGAGTATTTTAGCATATTGCTCCATTTCACAGAGCCTGAGCTGAGTCTGGGGAACTTCCCCTTAAAGGGGATGCAATACCTCCATTGGAAGTATTTATTTTCAAAACATGGAGATGCACAATAGCAGTGAATGGAATACCAGGAAAAAATTATTCTCTTACAGTCAATAATACTAGTGGTAACAATGAAGGAATTATTCTCATTATAAAAAAGAGTTGATCTGAAAGGTAAAGAGAGGTGGTAATTAATTTCCTTTAATAGTCACACTGGGATCTCCTGTAGTGTGCAGTCTGATGTTAATAATATATTTTCCCCCCTATAATTAATGTTCATGTTCTGTTCCTGGGGGACTCTTCTCCACTACCTTCAGCACTGTCATTACTTAAGCATGCACAAGCAACTTCAGCACTTTGGTGGCTGCAACAGCTAAGCCAAGCACCGCATCCCTTGCCTGTATCTTCTCTGCTGTCACATGGGTGGGAAATGCACATGCAACCTCAGGAGAGTTGGGAAATTATGAGGCATTTTGTCCCATTGTGGAAGAATGTGCAGTTTTAAAGAAAACAGTAGGATAATAGAGAGGGAAAGAGTGAGCCCTCTTTGCCTGCCCTGCATTCTGAGGTTTGTGATTCATGGGTGCAGATGTTGCACCTACTTGCCAGCACAAGGCTGTGGCACAGCAGGGTGAGCAAGGAAGCCCTTGGATTTCAGAGCAGCCTGTGGCTCTCATTCCAGCCACAGAGGGCATGCGAAGAGAATGAAGCCAGGGCAGAGGCAGCATGGCCTGGGGTTCTTCCGAATGTTGGTCTCTAGTGTAAATCAAAACTGTGCTGTGCACCAGAGACCAAGCAACATTTGAATTGCTCTAAGATCCTCTGATTAAGCCAAGTTTGATGCTCTTTAGCTACAAATGCAGACATGGCTCTTTTCAGAAAGTAACAAATCTGAGAGACACTTGTGCTTCACTGAAAGTGCAGGAGAGTAAAAAGCTTAAGAAAGGAGACTAGGTGCTTTAACATTCTACCACTCCCTTCCACCTCCCCCAGATTTTATACTTCTTTAATTTAGGGTTCCTGCAGGACAAAGGTGCCACAGAAACAATTATTTTCCCTTTACGGCTGAATTTCCTTTAGCCTGCTATACAATGGTAGCATGCATTCGTCACTCTTTAGAAGATTAGGGAGAATGACTCTCAACAGACAAGTCAGAAAAGAGAGAACACACCAAAAAGCTCAAACACAGAAACATTTTGTTTCTGTAGGATAGCAGAGATACACGCCTAGGAGAACACAGTATTGCATTAAGCTAACTCAAGTCACACAAAGGAAAGTATCTTCTGTTCGATTTTGGTTTGTTGTTTTTCAAAATATGTCATCTTGAGCAATTGGGCAAAAAAGTTTCCATACCAAAATGTTTCTGGAAGTGCTTTATTTCCCTCTTCTCCATCCACCATGGCTGCCACCAGTGCCCAGAACAAACGAGCACACCCACACCAGCATGTCCAGCCTTACTGACACCATCCAGCTCTTCCCACGCACACAAGCAGGTTGGCCTTAGCCCCAATAAAGGAACTTTCACTTTGGCATTTATTCATTTCCTAAAATGAGGACAGTTACATCACAGCACATGACACACACCTATAACAGCACCTTTTAGGGCTGAGCAATGAGCTTGTGCAACTGGTGGTCTGCCTCTTTGTTTAAGTGTGTGCTCTTTGAATTGCAAAATCTTTTCCTGGAGCAGCAGAGAAAGCTAAAGAAAGCTTGAGGCTCACTTTCTTCGTTTCCTCTCTCTGACCTTTCCTACCCTCACTTTTTTGGTTCTTGGCACAAGGAAGAGTAAACAAGTGAAAGACAGAAGCAACACCATGTTCACAAACTTTCCTCCCTAATTTCACACTTACTTTACACCTGCATCTTGAATCAGGGATATCTCACTGAATTCTGCTAAAAGTGTCGTCTACCCAGAGATTTAAATATTCTGGAAATGACTGTAAATATAAAACATAACAGATTTTGCCTTTTTTTCCATTTAGGGGAAAACTGAAACATCAGCAGTTTCACTTTAGAACTAATTTTTATTTGCTTCTTTAAGAATAAAAACTCTACTATGCCAAATTTTGTTAGACTATATAGACTACTGCCAGATCTAGATCTAAGAAAAAGGAAAAAATCCTGGCTTGTGAATGCCACCAAAAATGCTCAATGTCAAAGACAGAGATGTAATGCACACAATGTACTTACTGCCATTTCTTGCTAGTTGACATATCTGTAAAGCAGTAAAATGACTAAGTAAATGACAAGAAAGATGGAAATCGAGGGCACCACTATCACCGAGCCATTAACAAGAAGGTTCCACAAGATTCAGAGATGGGAAGTAAGCAGACTTAAGGCTATAATGCATGAAGTCATACAGTACAAACCCATAATCCTAGAAGAAATGTTTGGAAAATAAACATCCATATGCATAACATAGCTAACACAGTACAGTGACTTCATAGTAGGTTAACTGGAAATATTTCATTGTATGGAAAGTACTTTGAAGGGTGACATTTCAGCACATAAACACCGCATTTTCCTGCTTATTCTGACAAAAGATATTTCTCAAATACACTCTATTCAAGATTTTCTCAAGTTTTCCAACC
>VYZT01025392.1:0-43168 GCA_013400735.1 Pomatostomus ruficeps
GGAGCCGCCCCGCTCCCGCAGTGCCGGGGAGGAGGCGCACACGGCAGCGGCAGGTAAAGTGCTCTGCGGGCTGGCTCTCCTCCTCTCCTTCTGCCCTTTCTCTTTCCAGCCCGGACCCCTTGCGGGTTCCCTCACTGCGTGTGGTGCTTTTCCTCAGAGCCCGGGTGCAAGGTGGGCACCGGCAGTGCAAGGGCTTATCGGCAAGGCTTGTGATTGTGAGGTCAGCTTTCTGGTTATCAAGCTTCAGATAAGGCAGCGACTGCATGGAGCGAGTGATAAAATGTCTAGGATTTCTGTACGTGGAAGAGTGGCTGTTCGGGGAGCGAGAGGAGAAGGCAATCTGGGAGCTCCTCGTAAACGTGGAGTTCTGCAAGGGTGCCTTGTCCGAGATCTGATCACAGCATGTGCAAGGACTGATCTCTGGGGAAATGCTGGATGGGATCTGCGGGGAATCCCCACAGCGTGATTTGGGACTGCCTGAAAGCTGCTGTGAACTGCAAACAGAATCGTTTCTCTGAAGAAATGAACTACTTCATCCCACACATGGTCTTACCAAGCAGGGCTGTTTCACAGCAGACTTTTCTGCACGTGCTGATTGTCTGCTTGAGTTAGTCAGGATGAAAAAGCACTTTCCTTAGCATTTAATCTCCTTATATATTGAGTTAGCATGCTTTAATTAAAATACACTCCTTGATCAAAGCGAATGAATTGGAATAAACAAATCAGGACTGACATTGGAAGCATGATTTAACCTATGCAGAGTAATCAAACCTTACTGCAAAATTATTAGGGCACAGGCAGAAACAAACACAAGTAAGTTCATTGTCTAGGAAACCAGATACATCTGAATGAGAGACATTTACTGTGGTGCTCCCAAAAGAGTAGCTGAAAGGGGTTTCAGTGTGCGTAAGAGCAGGGCAGAGGTGATAGCTTCTCAAAGTCTAATGTTTAAATTTTTCATAATCTGTCAGAGTCATTCCTGTTACAAGACTGGAGTTAAACTGGAGTTAAGTATTCACTGTTGACTGAAGTATTGCTGGAGGCTTGTTGAAAGACATTTTCATAAAAGAATACCTTGGGTACATGGGATTAAACAGTCCAGAAAAGGTGTCATGTTTATCAAATGTTCAGATCTGTAATTCAAGCCATGGCAGAGAACTCCGGGGGGAAAAAAAAGAGAGTGAGCACAGGTCCAAATTCAGCAACAAAAAGAAATGCAGAAATTCACTGTGTTGCAAATAAACCTTTGAAGTGAGGGAAAGGGAGAGAAAACCTAACAAAGTCTCCTTATGGTCAGAGCCAATTTGGCCAATGGGACCCGCTGTGTCATTTGTTAAATCAGGGACTACTCCCAGTGTAAAAAGCTGCAACCTGTGGATCAAGGCATCATCTAATAGCCCAGATTAATTAATTGTTTTACCTGTGGGGGTGGTGACTCTCAGTCTGAGCAGAGGGCCAGGCTGAGGGTGCAGAGGCAGAAAATCCTCTCTGCAGATGATGGCCCTCAGAGCTGCAGAGGGGACGTGGCTGCAGAAACTCCTGTGAAGGTGAGACCTGCCCGATCTTTGCTGCTATGTGTATCCTTGTCCTTCAAGAACTAGACCAAAAGCAACACATTTATTTTGTTTTGGACACCTGTTTAACTGACAGTTTTTTTCTGATGGCAGTGACAACCCAGTGAAAAGTTCTGGGTGTTCCGTTACTGCCCTTCCAGATAATTTATCTTTCAGTGATCTTTATGCTGCATAGCACAGGGCAGCAGGGATAGCAAGAGCTGCTAAAACATCTCTTTCCACACAAACCGTGTCCGAGGTGGTGGCGAAACATTGATGGGACACTTCTTGTGAGTACAAAGATCACGGGTTTGATCCATGCAGGTGAAGTGACAAGGTCTGTTTCCCAAATGTGTGACTTTCCCTCTGCTTCAGAAGAGCATAAGGATGTGTTCTCCCTTTTTGCTGGATGTGCCAGCAGGGAAGGGGAGCACTCGTTCCCCCTCCCTGCCTGGAGCACCCGGCAGTGGCATGGGACAAGGGCCAGGCTGTCCCACCCCCGAGTTCAGAGATCTGCAAATGGAGGGTCCCCGACCAAGTCTGCAGTGATCCTGCTGGCAGCTTAACCAGCTAGGAAAAGCTTAGGGTTTGTTTGAAGCTTCTTTTTCATTTCCTTTTTCACTCCCTCTATTTCTCTTCTTTTTTATCTGATTTTAAAAGGATTTGTTTGCCTGTTTTAACAAAACTACACTGAAGTCATATTTAGGTGCAGTGTAACTTAGTAAATAAATGGATCTACAAGGAAGAAATTAAATGAGCCACTTGCTAAAGGGAGATAAATCTGGCTGCACATGCACTCTTGGTGGACTTGTGTTTGCATAAAGTGTATCTCTATCCTAGAAAAAGATCTAAATTAAAAACTTGGGAGCAAGCAGTTTTGGATTATTCTGATCCCTATCTGTACTCCATAGCATAGGCTGTCTCTGATTTATAGCTATGAAGGTTTGGGGTGAATATTGCCTTTTGACTCTGTTCTTCCTATTTTCCTTTTCAATCCAAGTATCTTTTTATTCTAAAAAACACCAGAAGAAATGTCCAGACTTTTGAAGATGTGCTTCTTGTTGATATCAGTGAATCATGCTGAGATTACTCACAGTCAGAACTCTGAAGGTAAGACCAGAACTCCTGGATGAAGGTTGCGTTTTGTGGGATGGAAAAAGCTCTGTGTAATAAATTAGGTACTGTTTAGTAACTGGGAGCATGGTCTCTGCTCTCTTGACTTCACGGAGCTATGCCAGCAAAGAATTTCACCAAGACTGATTATTATTTAATAGCCTTTTCCCCCCCCACTGTTTTTCTGTAAATAAATTTAATCAAAACTGCTTTAAATGTTTGCAAATAACTTATGTATTTATATATAATCACTGCATACAATAGATGTATTTTTGTGTAGCACAATTGAATGATAAAGCATTAAATTAACTTCTAGTAACGGGATAATCTTTTACAGATTTGCCTCCATTGCTACTCAAAGCTGTGGTTAGTATTTTTATTTGATCTCTTGCCTAACATTTTATATTGTAATCTAAAAATAATATTTTATTACATATATTTATATTTTTTTCCTTAGGAGGAAGTAATAACTGGGAAATATCTGAATGGTAATGTACACAGTTGTTGCCACTTATGCTTCTGAAATGAATTAAAACTCAGTATCTCACCATGACTTTTTATGTTCCATTTTTCATGTGCAGCCCTCCTAGATATACTTAATTTTCAAAGGTAATGTATTACTCTCACCGTCTTGATTTTTCGGTATTGTCTTGCACTTCAGATATGATCTGTTTCATTTCCACAGAAACTGGAACATTATGGATAGAATGAAATTGATACATCTGATTACTTGGATTTAGGTGTTGTGGGAGGAGTATTTCCTATTAACAGAGAAAAACCTGTTTGTCATGAAAAAGAGAAAAAAATGTATAGAATGAGGCTGAGAATAAATACTTGCTACAGTTTTCAGAGGTTTTGATAATTAACTTTGTCCACATGTGTCTGAATGCCTTCTTAAGGAAATTAGGTGCAGTTCCAGCTTTCTGTCCACCTCCTTCTTTCAGTCCCACTCCGTCCCCCATCCTCCAGCTCCTGGTGGCTTTTGAATTATTTGCTAATTTTGTCTAAATTTGAAAGAGCAGTATAAGCCTCAAAGGCCGTTCTACTCCTACATATTTTGAGAAAATCAGTGGCTGTGTAAAGAAGACATAGTGAAATTAATGACTCTGCTGAGGGAAAGGCAGCAGTTACTCCCTGTACTTTCTGCAAGCAGATCAGAACAGGCATAATGGGGTGCCAGGAAGCACATGCCTGGAGATGGTACTACTGGCAACACCTTAGAGAACTGAGATTATTGTGGGTGGTGGAATTAGATGGAAAAAACCATAACTAATTCATTCCATTCCCCATTGAACCATGTATTTTCATTGCATTAAATAGATCAGCTATTACACTGAGTATTTTCATTGTTATGTTGTGAGCAGCACTGTTTGTTTCTCTTTTTCTTTTTTACTCTTGTAATCTGCTATTTAGCGTGTTATATTATTTTACTGGCACTGTTGGTCCTGTTTTCTGTTACAGCTCTAATGTCTGGACAGCAGAACTGCTTACAAAAGTCATGGCGTATTTTCATGCCCAGGAAGTTACGTTTACTCTTAGCAGCCTCCAGGTTTGTGACATTCAAGATGCATGAAAATTTTATTTGAAAATAAATTTTAAAAACCAACCTATCTCTCTAGCCTAAGCTAGGTGATCAATGATAGAGGTAATTAACACATCTACAGTGTAGCAGGTAAATAGGAAATAGGAATAGGTTGTCTTTTTCCCCTAAGACTGCAGGAGTATGCAAGGCAGAAATAATAATAATGATTGTTTTTGCTTTTCCTCTGATGGGAAGCAGGAATTAGGAGTGTTCGGGCTCATTGTTTCTCAGTTGAATGTATGTAAATGCTGTTTCTCCCAGATTTGACTGGCTGTAGTTCACACTGCTCCTTATGGAATGAGGGTCTCCAGAGCATCCTATGAAAGGCCTCCATCTTTTAAAGCTCCTCTGAACGCTGTTTTTGTAAATTATCGATGTGGAAGTGATGCAGGAAGGAGTTGTTCTTTCTCCTGCTGCTGAGGATTAGTGATGAGCTGCTTTAAATGGAGCTGTACCCAGCTGATCAAACCTGAGGCCCTCCCTGGTCTCTGCACACTCTGAAACAGGGAAGTGTCAACTGTGCCATCCCTGAGCCTCAGGCATTCCCAGAAGCTCCACAGTGCTTGAACCCTGTCCCAAGCTCCGTGTCGCTGTCACAGCTCATCCTCACCCACATTTTCCTGCCGCGGCCCCTTCCCTTTGTCAGGCTTATTGGCAGCCTGAGGCTCTCAGCAGGCTGAACCCCGAGGCACAAAGGAACTGTGTTAGTATTTGGTGGTGGCAATGCAAGTTAAGCAAAGGCAGCGAAGAACAATTGCAACTCAAATTCCAAACCAGTTCTGAAATAATTCTGTCAGGAATTAGACTGGATTTTACTCCACTCTGCTGCTAATGAGCCTTACATTTATTTCTGTTCCAATGTTATAGTTCCCCTTAAATTTTTCAGAACAGGCAGGAGATTGTTAACTGGTAGTGCAGCTTGATGCAAGAGAGAATATTTTTGGCTTATGACCTACTACAGACTTTTCCTCCCATTTAATTGCACATTTCCTTCCCTTTTTTAAGTAATATGCACATGGTACCTGATAATTTTTTTAGGGTTTTTTTAGCTCTTTAGAAGTTTCATTTTCACAGCTCTGCTGTGTAAAGCAGAAAAGCTTTATTACTCTTGTTTTATGAAGTGAGAAACTGAGGCATCTTTGTTAAAAAGCTCCCTTGAGAGGACTTGTTCATGAAGCCAAGAATAGGATTTGAAAATTACTGTCTTTCAGAACGCATTTAGATTATTTTTGTTTTCCGTTTGTGTGGAGAACAGTTATTTTGATCATTGACAGTTCAGACAATACAGAGCTAAGCACTTAGTTCTGCTTGAGCACAGATTTTCAGGGAGTAAAAGATGCCCCTAGTACAATAGTATGAATTTTATGTATATAGCACATATTTTTCTATACTTCAGATGTCCATAAAAAGTTACCTGAAGAACCTTTTATACCAGCCCAGGCAACTACTGTCTGAATTGCAACAGCTTGATCAGCAGCAGTTCCAAACTGCAATGAAGTACCTCTTCAACAGCAAAAAGGAGCATCTTGTAAGTGACTTCACACCCGTGAAAAGGAAAAGCTGCTGTCAGTGGTTTAGAGAAATGGAAAGGGACAGACAGGGAGGTTCATAATGCGGGCCCTGCAGTTACTTACCTGGGTTGGGTTGGATTCCAGGACTCCCTCTCCTCTTAGGTCAGACTTACTTCATTTAATTTTTATTGTCTGAAAGTTGCTGCAAGTCCAAGTGAGTCGTTTGGATTTTCACTGTAATCAGTAGAGGGAAACTCCTCTCCAGAGAACAGTTCACCCTCCTACAGTAACATCTAAGGTAGCTAGGGCCAGTTACTCTTAGGAACTGTCTTCTTTTCAGTGGCTGGAATGAGAGCCAAGATGACTAAAGAAGATGAAATCAGTAATTTTGTTAATCAGCCATTTGGATTGTTTTTCTGGGTTTCATTCTGGTTTTTCTGAAAAAATTCAAGCTGGTCTTTGCCTAATGCCAGAAAGGAATTATCTGAAGTAATGCAAACAATGAGTATTTTGCAGCTGTTTTTCATGAGAATAGCATCATAATCTTTGTAGAGTGCTCTCTGCTACAGAAAAATAAACAATATATTGAATTAATCAGAGATGTTACTTTAACACGTTGTTGCTTGCAGGAGATAGGAAACATTATTCTTGATTGGGACAAGACTAGAGAGAGAATTTTTCAAAGCCCAGGAGTAAACAGGACCTTGTTCCTTGTAACACTGGATAAATGCTTCCTGGCTCTGAGTGCTCTGGACTGTGTGGATATCCTGAGTCAGGTTCTGCGTGTGTCAGCGGTGAACTATCTCCAACCTGATGTCGTTGGGAGCCTCCCAAACCTTCTGCTGGAGGATGCTTTCAGAAACTTGTAAGCCATTTCTTTTTCAGACACTATGTTGGATTTGCTGGCTATTTAAAAAGAAGTTGCTGTATGGTCTCAGTCTGTTTTCCAAATAAAGCTTTCTGCCTAGGTGTTGCTGTTTCTAAGTCATTTGTCCATGTGTGTTATTAAAAAAAATGATGAGCACATCATTTTTTTAGTAGTTAAGTCATTAGTGAACTAACATGTCCTTGTATCACTTAGATCATCATTATTCAAGGACCTCTATGACAGAACCTCAGCAAGCACTCAGAGAGCTCTCTACGGCTGGATGAAGCAGATTCTGCAGAAATCTTACAACATGAGTGGTATGTTAAAGTGGTTTCTTCTTGCTTATGGTAAGAGAAAAGCACTCAGCAAAAGGCCTGTCCATTGTATTGAATTGTTTCCCCAGTTTAACACAGGTCTGTTTAAGAGTAGCTGTCTAGACCACCTTTTCTCCAGAACACAGTAAATACAATGTGTTTGTTACTCATGACAAAGAGTTCTCCAAAGATGCTTGCACTTACAGAATAGAACCGTGCTATTGTTAAGGCTGGAAAAGACCTCCAAGATAATCGAGTCCAACTGATGCTCTCTTGCTCTGTTCTGCATAGAGCTATACAAAAAGTCTTTTTCTAGTGCTCCAGTCTTTTCTGTCTGTACTGTTTCTAAGTCTGAAATAGGATACAGTGGCCAGGTGCTCTGCCAAGGCGTGCTGTTCTCTTCTGAACTCCTGTTCAGATGAGAAAATCAGCTCTGGCTCAGGATACATTATCCACTGTACTGTTTAAAAAAGAAATGCAGGATGCTGTGGCAGTTCTGTTGCACATGGCACCGACTCCGTCAGCAAAGGGATAATATAAAACCAAAGTTAATTAATCCTGATTGGATGCATTTTACCACATCTGTTTGCTTGGTTAATGTGCCTTGAACAGCTGTTCCACAGCTGGGAGAGGCAGGACGGGCTCCACAAGGGGGCTGTGCAGGGCACTGAACCATCAGAGCCGGTGGCTGGGTTTCACTGAACATCCCAGCACAGCTGTCCTGGGAGCATTTTAGACTTTTAGATGTGTTCTTCATCTTTCTCTAGAAATCAAAGGCAAAAAGCCCACTTGATTCAGTGGAGCTAAATTTTCCTCCTGGGTCTTCTGCCGTTTCAAAACATCAGAGTAACCCAATAAATCATGGAAAGGAGGTTCATTCTGCTGCTGTGAGGTGATGTTAGTGCTTCCCCAGCAGTGCACTGGCAAAGATGCAGAACATGCCTGGTGATACTCAGCAGTCCTGGGAAAACCCCTCAGCATCATCTTGGGTTGTGTCTGAAGCATTGGTGAACCCTGGATTTGTGGAAGATCACCCAGCTTGGGAGGGGCTGGGAGTTGCTGTGCCTCTTTTTCTTCCTGGCTGCTTCTTCACGTGCTGAAAGCAGCACAGTTGTGGTGACTCCACCCCCAGGGCATCGGGTGTGGGCTGATTCCCAGCTGGTTGTGGCAGAGTGAACCATCAGCCCTGGGCAGGCACACTCAGACTGGAAGTTTAAAGCTCCCTCATGTTTATCTGCACTGCCCAGGCCACAGCAGAGTGCAGGAACAGTCCTGCAGGAAGGTGATTTATTCACTTTATATGTGGGTAGCACTGGGACCACCTGGGATAGGGATCAGTTTTTGGGGATCACAGCTGCCATGGCTGGTAACTGCAAGTCTGTTCTGCTAAAGGCCACAGTCAACATCCTTAAATTGTGCTGATTTGTCTTTAGCTCTCTTGTCATGTCTTTCAGCTCCCGTAATATTCCGGGTAATGGGAGGTAATATCACTTTAAAAAACACAGGCCTGACAGGTCTGCTGGGAGCATCATCTTGTCTCTGTTAAGGAGCTTAGATCTGTGTTTTCAAAAAAATCACTTAATGGAGTCCTTCAGCTTCTGATAGATGCAGGCTGGTTTTTTTCCGACACTGGAAACTCTTCAAAGTGCACTGATGATTTTATTTTAACAGAGCTGTGAGTATCAGCACTGCCAAGGAGCGTGTTCAGGGGTGCCACACACTGAGCCATCTAAATCACAGCACCCTGGAGAAAACAGTCTTTGTGGCTCAGGGTACCCGTGGAGTCCATAAATATGTTTTTTCTCAGGGATATTTGGATCTTGATTTCATTTTCAATCCTTGGGAGAACATTACTAAATGAATGCCATTTTTTAGCTGTTATGCAGTGTTTTGTGTTTCTGTCAGCCTATTTCCATGTAGGTATTTGAACAGTTTTTCATTTTCTCCATTATTGCTATTGCATATTGCTGAAATAAGTGGCATCATCAATAATAATATATGAGATATATAAAGCATCATGCCTTCCTGGTGTTCTTAAATAATGCAATTGATTAGGAAAAGTGAATTTTAAAAATACTGCTCCGTATTTAATACTTTTGGGTAAATTCTTCCTCTCCAACAATTTATCCACTCTCTATATCGACAATATAAAACATTAATTGTTTTTATATGAGAAAATTTGAGACATTTGAAACACTATTTCATTTTCATTAATAAATTTGTGGGCTCATAAAAGTGTGGTGCTAAAATGTAGCAAATGGAGGGAACCTGACTCTCTCCACTAAGGATTTTTCTGATTTGCAGATTTTTTTTTATTATTTACCAATAACAATATACTGGGTACAATATATTTGAAAAGTAATTACTTTCTTAACATTGTAGTGAGTATTTATTTGTACAAAACAGAGTTCAATGAATCAACTTCTTGGGTCAGTGCAGAAAGCTTATGGATTTTGGGAAGATACATGGTCCATCTCCCATTAGAAGAAATTCTGAAAATTAGTCTCAATGAAGTAAGTAACAAAGTGTGGTTGGATATGTCATTGCCAAGTGGTGTCAGCTACAAACAATATGAACATAAATGCAAACTTAAACATGAAAAAGAACTTAATATATTTTAATTAAACATAATGAGAAAATATAAAGGTAAAAGATAAATGTATTCTTTTCAAAATTCTTCTGTATTTTTAATTTTAAAGGGCCTGTCATTAATATGTCATTATTTACCTGTATCAGACTTCTGTGACTCCTATTGAAAGGGACCAATGATAGAAGACCCTTAAATTATATGACAGTTTGGCAGAGAATCGCTCAAATCACTCACTCAGCTTTGATTTCAAAAATGCTGTTTTATCCAAATCTTCCTTTCTCTATAACATGAATGAGGTCAATTAATTTAGAGTGTCAGACACAGACTTTTTAGGATGTAGCTGTTTCACAGTGCCAATGCATGGTCTTGTTTGTGCTGGTCAGATCAGACTGTTCATTAGCTACGACAACGCAACGAAGCAGCTGGACACGGTGTATGATATCACACCAGAGCTTGCACAGGCCCTCCTGGAGAGGATAAACTCGTCAGGATTTGATATGAGGAACACTTCAACTATCTACAGGCAAGGCTGCTTCTCTTTTTCTTTTATGGCTGTGTATGGATGGAATGAATAATAAGGAGAAAATGGAAATTGATAATGCAGCACAGCTTTTTCATTCCAGCAGAAAAATCTAGGCTGAAATCCAGCCCTGTTTAGCAACAGTGAAGAATTGCTACTTCATGAATTTTTGGAGGTGTGCCTAATTAGCTAATGCTTTGTCTCCTGCTCCACAGTGAGGAGATGCCTGTAGCATTCATAGGAAGCCTGCAGCAGTATCTGGGGGATCCAGGCAGAGTTCCACCACATTGTAGAGCAATAAAATAAACTGGGACAGCAGGACATGAGTTGTCTTGGCTGCTCGAATCACAGAACATGGAGGTGTTTTGTGGAAATCATGTTGGAGTTAGGATTGAAGGAGAAAATCTCAACTTCTGCCAGCCAGGACTGCAAGTGGGTTTTAACTGACGTGGGTGTCACCAGAGAAGGCCCTAAGTGAAGCGATGTAAAGCCTGCCCTGCTGTCCTCTTTGTCCTGCAGGGTAGGGATGGGCCTTGCTTAAATATCTTTGCGTGTTAGGTGTACAAGCAGGAATATGAATTTTCAGGGTTGTCAAATCTGCACTGAACTAACTTTAACAATAATAAAAACCCAAAATAAACTGCTGTTACTCATAAATACGCAGTGAGCATGAGAAGGCTCTGCACTCCACATTTACATTTACACTGTCATATCAATGGATGTATTTAGTCCCAAGACAATGCTGTCTGAAATTATTTGTAGCCTCCTTGGGGGATACCTTGGAGTTTTAAACTAATGGAGAATATGCTTTATGGCTTCAGAGCTCCTGTCATTACTGCAGTGCAGCTCGCTGACTTCCATGAAGCATTGCTCATTGTTGGAGGAGTAAGCGAGAGAAGAGTTATGCCCACGCTCTAAATTTCAATGTCAGAAATCTTAAAAATTATTTTGTCACTCACAAGAGCTGCCACATTCTCACAGATGAGAGAAATGTCATGCTCCATAATCTTTAATATATTCCATTTTTACAACACACTTAGTTTATGTTACTCATTTTAACCATACTGTTGATTTAAATGCACTTTTACTTTTAAGAAGTAGTGTTATTCATTTCTGCTAATCCCACAGGAGATGAAGAGCTCTTTGTGGCTATGCAATAATGCATCAAAATGTAATTATTTGTTATAAAAATGCTCTTATAGATGTTTCTTTGATTTGTATGTTGGTTTGATGATCTCCCATGAATTCAGATGTGCTGCTGAAGCAATGTTTTGTTATATCGCTGGCAGGTTGTTGTTGAGGGACTAGAGGAACTAAAAGACTTTCTGTGCTGCAGATTTTGACTGAGTTTGTGGTCATGCTGCAGCATTGTCCACTGTTGATTTGATTCACATCTGGACATCATTGCCCAGGCTCTGCCTGTGCCTGCCTCACTGAACTGCTAAAAACCAGGGACTGTAACAGGAAAGCTGGGCTTCGGCCACATTTTTGAAGTTCTTATTCTGTGTAAATTAGGAAAGCAAAGGCTGAGAGTTTACAGGGACAGGGAATTGACTCAGGCTTCCTACAAACCAGTTCGTCCCCATCACTGTAAAGATCAAAGTCCAGAGACAGTGATGCACAATTCAGAGCTCTTTCTTTGCAGAGCTGCAGGTAAAGGCAGTGAATAAGCACAAGGTTTAAGCCAGAAGGACACCTACAACAGGCGTCTCCCCATGGGGGAGTGACTCCTCCTCTCCAAAAACTATGGCAGTGGTTGCACTTTGCAGAGGTTAATGGAAATGTTGACTTCACTATTACATAGTGAAGCATGGTCCTGTGCAGGAGAATGAGCTCAGTTCACAACCCTGCCTTGCAGTCTGCTGTGCTGGCACAACTGGGCAGTGAGCCTCAGTGTGCTTTCTCCTAACCAGTGTTGAACTGGACAGGTCTCCATCCACTGGCCAGTCCTGGGTTTGGTGTGAAATACAGCAGGCTTTATTTAGACCTGAAATGATAAAGAGGCCATGTCATGCTCCAGATGTACTCTGAAACACAAATGGGTTGTGGTGTATGTGAAATCCAAGCAGGACTTAGAGTTCAAAACATCCAATCAAACCAGGTAAGAACTCAGCAAGCCACTTCTAGAGACTTAGGAATAGCCCTCCATCATGTTCAAGATTATCCTGTCAAGGGAAGCGGAGTCATAAACTGGGACAATCCAGCCATGGACAAATGGAACCAGGACAGGAAATTTTCAAGCACAAGCAATCCAGGTCGAATTCAGCTGAATACAAAGGCCAGTGAGTGTTGTCATACCCCAGCTACAGGCTAAGTTTTAAAGATTGCAGGCTGAGGCACTCGTGACAAACAGAAATGGCTCGAGCTGTGCCCACCGGGAGAGGGTACTGAGCTCTGTTTCTGTTCCCAGCAGTGACACCTTTCATGTCAGAAGGGAGCTAATGTATTTCTGCTCTATAGGCTGGGTTTATTGGTTTGCTTTTATGATGACCTGGAACAGATGGATGCTGCTGTGGCTCGGGCTCTACTTCATCAAATGATTAAATGCAATCAACTGAGAGGTTTCCAGGCCAAGGTTCACGAGGTGGGTACGACACTTGTTCTTCTTGCCTAACACAGTCCTGTAAACAGAGGAGGAGGGATTTTCTTCTTAAATAGGGAAAGAAATGAGTGAAAAATTACTGGGACTTAACAAATAAGGGAAAATAGTTCTTGAGAACACAAAGAATAGAAACTCATTTTGGGTGCTCATTCCTTTCTCATTCTGTTTCATATTCCTATTCCATATTCCTTTCACAACTGTGGTTCTATTTTTGAAATTTTATGAAGTGTGTGAATATTTGCCAATGCCTATTCCAGAGATTCCAGTTAATGTTTTTGGTGGTAATGGAAATTGATTCTTGGCAGATTTTTATATCCCATCTGCTCTTTTTGTTTGATTTAGCTCAAATCTCAACTCCTGAACATTGCCATGCAAAACCAGACATTGAATGATACCCTTGGATCTCTGTCAGATGCCGTGGTTGGACTAACTTCCAGTCAGCTGGAATCTCTGTCACCTGAAGCAGTGCATAACGCTATTGCAACATTAAACCAAGTCTCTGGGTGGGCAAAGAGCCAAGTTATGATTTTATCCAGTAAATATCTCTCTTATGAAAAGGTACCTCTGATAACAGCTTTCCTACCTTCTGTTTTTAAAAGTGAAATGACTTTTTATCAGCAACAACTGTAGATTTTGAAAAGTTGAGTACAAGAATTCTATTGAGTTAGTGGCCTGAAAAATGTGTTTAAATCAAATGAAAGCATCCAAGGTTGTACATCCCAAAGTAATTCTCTAGTAACAGAGAGAATGAATGTTTGGATTTGGCAGTTGTAGGTATTATTTTGTCTGTGTCACTGCCCTAAGCAGAATTTGCATGATCAGAGATCCTGGGCTGTAAATTCAAATATACTGTAATGGGAGGAATCAGGTCCTGGTTGAAGTTTCAGAGAAAGGAACTTCTGAGAAAATTCGCACATTTGTTCCAAGGACAGACAGAGAAAGTGCATTCCCAGGCAAGATATGTATTAAGTATTTACCAATAATAGTTTTGATTTATTTATTGACTTTTGCTTTTAAATATATCTGCTGTTCTCGAGCCAGAAAACTTCCTGTTTGCTTGTGCTGTTCTCCCTGCAGGTTTTATCATTTTATAACGTGAGCCAAATGGGCGCCTTGGTGACAGGAATCGGCACCCAGTCACTCCACAGCATGAGCCCCAGGGAGCTGTCTCAGGTTATTCGAGGCACAACGTCCCAGTACTTGTCTGACTTATCTCCTGCACAGCAACAAGGCATCCTCAGGAAGGTGATTATAAACTCCAGCGTGTGGCAGGTTCTCTCTGCACCAGAGTAACCATGTGGAGCATGAATTAAACCAAGATGTGTCCTTTAGCTCAATGGTTAATGTTGCCGCTCCTTTTTTCTGAACACCAAGTGTATTTTGAAAGCTTTCTCCTGCTTATTTCCATTCTGTTTTTAATACTGTCATGTTTTTCCTTTATCCTCTTAAGAGAAATATTACACAGAGTAGAAAGAAGGGCAAATCCTGTAAATCTAAGCATCAGTTCTGAAATGCCATGTATTTCTGTGTTCCTCTTTTTAGATAGCTGCATCTGGAGATTTTGCTTCCTCAGTCAAAGATATACAAGGAGCTTTCTTTAAAGAAGTCTCTCTTTCTGGTTTATGGAAGCAGACTGGATATAATTCTTCAATGCTGAAAGAAAAAGAACTAAGAAGCAGCCAGGTAAAAATTATGCAGTTCCCATTGCACTGCAGTTTACTGTGATGGAAGAATTGGAATAGTGGTGTAATATATTTGTGTTCAAGGAACACAGGTAAAAGGAAGGAACTGCCCGAATTATATCTCAACATAAACACCACAGGGCATTTAGATCCCAGGCAGCATTATGAGACAATGCTATGGAAAAGGAAGCCTTAATATACTGAATTTAAGCTCCCAGGTTTCTGCCATGTAAATATTTTCTTTCCAGTACTGTATATTAGACATTTACATGTAAAATCTTTGTCCAGAGAGATGAAAGGTTGGATCAGATCATCTCCAGAGGTCCCTTCAGCCCTGAGCTTTTCAGCGGCTGTGGGCTGTGGTTTAATAGGTTTAACAACATCCCATAATACCTGTCAGTGACATCTTGTCTTACGAAGAAAAAATTCAGTACTGGATGCCAAACCTTTTGGTTGCTCAAACTGGACCATAGAAGTACCTTTAGAGTACATAAGAGATCTGAAAATACAAAAACCTTGCAGTAGTTACTGTGTTTTATGACTGGATTAACTAAAGTTAACTTTAATTACGGTGGGTTTAATTTCAGGCTTTGTATCTGTATGAATCACTGTCTAAGGAAAACGATCCTGTTGACCTTTTAAGGTATGGATTATATCTCTTTTGAGATGGGGTTTAAGACTAGTTTTGTGATGAGAGCAACTTTGAGGTAAACAATGTGTGGTTATTTTGTATTGTCTTATTCCTGCATACCACACAGGATAATTCACCTTTCTTATTAAAGAAGATCTTCAAAACCAAAATCTGGATCAAAGCATTGCAGAGGTTTGGGTGTTTTAAGGCTTAGTTGATCTTTTTCAATTTGTTTGCATTCTAACTTTCAAGAGCCTTTTAATTACAAAAAAATGGGAAAGAGGTGAAGAAACTGTGTCTTAGGATGGGGCCATGGGGAGTATGGACTAGATCCTGCTTAAGTATTCAAAAGATTGAAATTTGCTTTTCCTATCAGCACAGGACAGCTTGTGAAAGGAGTAACTTGTCAGCTCATTGAAAGTATGGGCACAGACACATTTTTAAACAATTTCAGATTCTTTGAAATGAATCTTCATCTGCTTTCTCCATATCAGGTAAAACAACAAAAAAAAAAGACTTTGTGTACATAAACATACTACCCAATATCCAAATTAGGTAAATTAGAATTTGATTCATTCTATTTTGTCTTTGGTTTTTGGGGTATTTTTTTCAGAATCCTGTATGTGTCAACTTGTCTGTTAGCATATTTTATTTAAATCTTTTATGTGTGAGTTTGTCTGTTATCATACTTCATTTTGACAATTTCATTTGTCACTTACAAATTGCTAGAAATTCCTACAGCCCTTCTGACTTGTTAATTCATGAGTAATCTGTTTGGAAATACATAGAAGTTTTGAAAACATACAAATGCTCTCATGTTCCCAAATACAGGATGTTTCACCTCTGATGTCTACAAAAAGAAAACTAAAACAAGCCAGATAAAAATGCTCTCTGAAGATAATATGCACAATCTTATATATGCTAATGTTTATATATGCTGCAATAAACAAGCCATATTTTTTATTCTTCTTCAAAATTGCCAGAGGTTTAAGATCCTAAATTTTTGTTTCTTTTAGGTTAACTGTTTGGCTTGGAAGTTTTGGAAAGTCTCAAATGCATCTATTCCTCCCTTCCTCTTACTGGCACTTCCGTGAGTTACATCTTAGTCCATCTTAACTTCTGAGCACTTTTTAAATAATCTCTTCAGTCCTAAGAAAACTGATGATTCAAACAAATGGTCGTTTATCAAAAGTGGTCACTGACTGTATGCAAAATCTGTCTCAAGTTAAAGTTGGTCATACTTTATGTCTTTTAGTACAGCACATTTTTGTCAGAATTGTGGATTTTTTTCCCCCTAGGTGGGCTTATTTGGTTTAGGTTTTCTTATTTGTTTAGGGGGTTTTTTGAGAGTGGATATGTAAGACAAAACCACCAGGTACTGCTAAAGCATATTGCTCTATAAGGTTAAAAACATTTCTGTGTGTTTTAAGACATTTGTGTAAGTTAGCAAAACTTTTTGGTGACAGCTTTCTTTCTTAGAAAAAAAAAAAAAGACTTTTATATTGATAAGAACTCCTGAATTGTAGAACTTCTTCCTTCCTTCCTTCCTTTTTTTTTTCTCTTTCTACATGCCTAAGGGGATAAAAGGGGCTGAGAGCCATTCTTTTCATGGAATATTTTTTAATTGAAAAAATGAAGAAAAGTATTCAGTTTGAAAAGGCTCTACTCTATTTAACAAGTATAAAATAATAATAGAAAGACTTTAACGCAAGGCTTCCTACAAACTGCAGCACCCAGTTATTTGGCAACAATTGCATGTTGCTTGTTCAGGGCCATCAGAAATCTCTGGTGCTGTTGCCTACAGACCCTGGCAGGGCTGGGCCTGTGCAGGTGTGAGCTGTGGCTTTATTTGCAAAGGTTGTCTGCCACTCTGTGTGGAGAAGAGCACCATTTTGTTTAATTTGATAAGATTTTTGGACTTTGATAAAAAGGAAACCTACTCTAAAACTATTTGTGGTCCTTAGCCCACCCACCACATCTTCATTCATCTGAGAATTATTCCTAATAAAACAGAGAAAGGGGGGAAGTTTCTGAACTGTAGACAGTCTTGTTTCATATGGTGTTAAAGCATCTCAGAGCACTTTCATCCACTTGCAGCTATTTATAATTCTTAACCATTTTTTGAAGTTCAGTTCATGTCCTGATGAACTGGAAGAAGATGGATGTTGAAGTAAGGTGAGATTAATTGCCATTTTTCTGGCCTGTCTGGTTTATGATTTTTCAAGTCCAGCCTTGTCTCTAAATGTTTCTGTCATCACAGATTTTATGGCTATGGTTGTGGGTGTATGGAGGTCAGGTTTGCATTCTGAGACCGTTTGAATTCTTTCTGCAGTTCTGAGTACCTGGAGTACATTTCAGGCCCTTTGTGTGTCCCTTTCCTTGAACGTCTGGGGAAGACTGGAATGGACCTTCTAAATCCAAGCCTTCACAAAAGGGATGCTGTCCTGCAAAAAGTCCAGGAGTGCTTGGTGGGTGTGACTGGGAGGGGTCAGCAGAAGAGGACACATAGTGAAGGTGGAGAGAGTCACCACCTACATGAGCTCTTGACTTACCCATCTGTATTCTTTTGGGGGTTTTATGTACTGTTTCAATTTTATTGTTTGCTGCTTAAGGAGACCTTTTTATAGGTTCCTTAACCATTTTGCTTGACTCCACGCACGTTACAAAGGGTTGTCATGAAATGTCATTGCTGGCCAGGACAGCCTGGAGCCGACCAGTTTGCACCTGGAGCTGTTCCCCTGGCTCCAAGCAGTGCCAGTCCTGCAGAGCTGTTGTGGCACCGGGAGGTCCGTGGGAAAGATGGTGGTACCTGGAGGATTTTGTGACTTCTGCTGTCTGGGAGCTGCAGCACTCACCAGTTTTTAGGGGAAAATAGTTATTTGATGTAGCTGTGGCTATCCCTGTCCTTAGACATAGCACCAGCTGTATAATCCCCAGTGTTTTGGCAGCTGCTGGAGAAACCCCTCGGAGCTCAGCCTTCTAACAGCAAGAGCTTGGGGCCCCTCTGCTGCAAGGGGCCCGGCGAGGGCTGTGCTGCCAGACAGAACCACCACCTCTGCAGGTGCTGGGTGGTCACATTCTTTGTGTGTGATTCAGTATGGAATAAAGAATACTGAAAGCTCTGAGAAGTGCTTATGAAATATCACCAGTTGGATTGGTAAAACGAAAAATATAAGGCAGTCTCAGCAGAAACTGTAGATTAAGTTGCCAGTGCAAACTGTTGTGTCTTTGTTCCTTACATCTTAAATGAGTTGTGATGCAGCTGAGTGATACAGGGCAAGAGCCAAGGTTAGCTCTGCCAACAGGGCAAATGCTTCTTGTTTCAGAACAGCTCCATTGCTGATGAATATGATGTTGACCTCCTTGGAAATCTAATCTGCCACTTACCTCCAGCCTTTCTACATGGCAGAGTGTCCCTGAAGGCAATGGCAGCAGCCCTACATCAATTCAAACTTTGCCAACAGCTCAGCCATGAGCAGAAGACTGAAATTAAATACAAACTCCTTCAGCTATATGGGTAAGGTATTGGATACATCACCTTGGGCATGCTGGTGGTTAGGCCGTGCAAATACCAAGCATTTGCTTTGCCCAGAAGAACTGCAGTGAAAACAGCACAAAGCAGCTTCTGTCACTGGCCAGGCTCGGGGTCTTGTCCACTAGAATGACATTTCTGTTCTTGTGTGTAACATGATAACTGTGGAACAAAATATAACCCCAGGGACACCCTGCATGACTTAAGTCCCAGAGGAAAAGGAGAGGAAGTGTAATGTTTGAGGAGGGGCAGGCAGGTAGACTCACCAGCCTGGCAAGAAAAAGGGGTTACAGGCAGGGAATGGTGCAGGAACACAAAGAGTGGGAAAATTGAAGTGGGATACTGAGTGTGCTGGTGTGAGAAGACAAATAAAGAAGACTGCAAGCATCTGTGGCAATAGGAGAGAGCAGAGAAGAAGCAGAGGGATATAAAGTTTGAGCATCTGAAGCAGCAGAGTGGGCAGCGTGTTGGGTGTAACCAAGGACTCAGGTTAGGAGGGCGATTGGAACCTCACTGGTATCAGTCATGCAAAGAACAAAGCCATCCTCTATCTGGCAAGATTATGCTGTTTCTGGCTGCATTGTCCCTTAGAAGTATCAAGCATTTGAAAAGGGAGACTGGATGCACAGTTTCTAACCACCCCTTCACCCCAAAGTCGGTCACTCGATGCAGCTAATCACGTTAGATACTGTTCAGCTTCCTGCTGGTCAGCATTTTTCTGTGATAGGATAGCTGTATTTCCCACCAGATCCCATCCCTGCATTGATCTTGACATAGATCAGTTTTATTGAATCATGGCATGCTGTGCTAAATAAGATTTTACTTTATTTTATATTATATAATTTTGAAAATATTTAAACATCCTCATAGTGGAACAACAAAGCAAATAAAGTGGTTTGTGGGAACATAAACTAGTAACATATTTGTTACTTCCCTCTTCTGTAGGCTCTGTCAGGCTGAAAATTACTTATCCAAGTGCTTTATTAAGTCACCCACCATATGGGTTGACTAAAATTTGCCAGATTTGGATGATTTGTCTACTTCTCTTTTGATAACCGTTTTGCAGACTACTATTGCAATAGGAACTGACAGAAAATGGTAAATTTCCTTTCAAAGGAAGAGTTATTTCTCCTTGTTCAAACACTGTAATGCTACTAATGTAACACTCACTAGTCAAGCTAAGAACACTTGACTTTTGAGTGAGAGCTCCATCACCACCCTGTTTGAAGGGTTTTTCTGATTATATTGTGAGCTCCACTAATGCCCTATGCCCAGAGAGATGAGAAAATGCAATCTGATGCTAATAACAATGAATCATCACATTGGCATAGAACTGTCTGTGTTTCCTGTGTGAAAAAGTATCACAAAAACACTGAAGTTTTAGTATTATTTTTATTGTAACATTCTTTATTAATATAATTTTTCAAAATATTTTTTCAGGTCCTCAAACAACTGGACAGCAGAAACAACATTAGATGTTGGACCATTCACAGCTCTTCTGTCAAAAGACGAATTAAATGTCCTTGCTGAAAAGGTATTCTTTTATTAAAAATTTTTAATTTGTAACAGATATTTTAGAACTTGGATTTGTGAATGTCATAATGCAGTCTAAATTATGTAACCTGAATGCTAAACTAGGTAAATAATTCTTTTGGCAAAGAACCCTGTGTTAATATTTCACATATTCTTGACTCCATCAAATGAGATTTCCTCTTGAGAGTAATGTTAGTATAAACAATTATCTGCGTGTGTACAATGACAATTGTACATTGTCACATAGGGAAAAAATGGGGCATTTATAGTGATGCAGACTCATTTTTAGTACTTTACACCTTGCAGTGCTCTTTACTCCATCCCCCTGCCTTCCAACCATAAAAGCTGTGTTTCTTATCCTGTTATTAATGGGATCATACCAATCAAATTAGCATTTACTCATGTGGCCCTTTGCCCTGGGGCCAGCGTAGCACATATAACGATATCTGATGGGCTCAGCAGTGCACTTTGTCGTTTCCTTGCCCTCTTTAGTCCATATAATCTTAATTTTTTATGCAGAGGAGTAAACGATACTGGAGTGAGGGATTCATTCTTCAGCAGAAATATGTGAGCACTGTCAGCAGCTTTTCCACTGGAGATGATGCTTATAATTGACCAGATAGAATAGGACTCTTCAAAGGAAAGGAACGTGTCTGGCAGGGTGGAGGAGAGAGGTCAAAAGAGCCTAAAGAAGGAAAACAGGTCAAAGTTATTTCTCATCATTTAATTGGGTCCCTATCCTCAATTCTTATCTGGCAAATTTAAGACAAGCAAAATGAAGCCGGAATTAAAATGGTGGAACTCATTGCTCCAGGAGGGTCTGGACACAGACACCAATCAGACAGTGCTCAGGTGTTGCTAGAAGCTGAGAGGGCATACAGGAGGGAGAATCACTCAGAATTTGCTTTGTTCCTAATTTTTTCCCCCTCAAATGTGTGCTGATGACCTTTCAGTAGCAGCCAATTACTCTTTGCTGAAACATCTGCACAATGGGACCAGGCAGAGCTGTTACTAACCCCTGCTTTGCTAAGGTCTGCACAAGTCTTTCTCCACAAATTGGTTTGTTTTAAAAGGGAGAGAGAAGCCTTATTTATTCTTTCTTTCCTTTTGAAGTTCCCAGATACCATTTTACAAATAGCAAAGACAATTGGACCAGTTTCTTCAGCTGAAGAGCTTCTATCGGCTGTGTTCGAGTCAGTCTCCAACGGCACTGGCAGCAGCTCGTCTCTCAGCAGACCTGGTCAGTATTGCTCCTGGGGCCACTGCAAAGTGCTGCCATTTGGGGCTGTGATGGTGCCATTCAAACAGACTTTGTCTCACTTTGTCATTGAATTCGTCTGAGAAGCCAAACGATAAAAATGAAGTATTGAGTAAGTTAAAGGCTTTTTGCAAAAAGCAGTGAAAGTCTTCATTCTGCTGCTCCTCAGAGTTGTATGAGGCACTGACTAATTGCTGAAACACTTTCATTACAGGATTGCATAATTAAACATTTCCTGGAATGTTTCTGAGTGCACAAAGGAAAAAGATGAGTGATTTTAATTAGAGGGGTTTGTTTATTTTTACCTTTTTTTGGTCTCTTTTTACTTTATAATCTAATTGAAACCCCTTGAATTAAAAACCTGTAAAGGTGACAAGTTACCATTGTGCCAAAAGATTGCACATAGTTAATCTTTTGCCAGACGTGAGCATATGGTGACTGATCTGTTCTTAAATCTGACAGTGGTGGCTCTGTGGTTTTTCTGTCCAAATTGATGAAGTTTGTAATCGTCTAAAAGGTATTTTAATTAGCAACCAAACTAATCTATTAGAATCTCTAGTGACAAATGGATCATTGTCTTTCTGTAAGGTACATACTCTGACTATTTTCTATTACTATAATAACAACTATTCTTTCTCTTACCTGAAATTCACCCAGGCAGAATTTGTAAGCTGTGCCATCTTGTGCCACGGAAAGCAATCCTGCCATGGGGGAAGCTTTTAAAAAGCACCGATGGGAATTTAGACCCAAACAAATTCAAGGAGTTTGATGTTGTCTGCCTTTGTCTTTGAAAATCTCCCCATTGGTTCTCTGCCTAGTAGAATAGAGGTTCAGGCTCTCAGCAAGCCCTGGGCCACCACGGAAATCCATCTGCTTGTATAGCAGGAACTCTGAATGATGACTGTGTGTCTCTGGGAATGATTTTGCCTCTTACAATGCTGGATTCATAGACAGAGAGAGGTGCAGGGAGTTCTAAGAGTAGTGTTTTTTCATAGCCTGTAACAAAACATGACCTCAGTTGATCAGAGGAGTCATTACACGATCATCAGGCTCTAAAAAAAGCAGGATTGAGCTGGTGAAATAGCAGGGTGTTAGTTCACCTCTTTGCAGGAAATTCACTCTTCCTTCCACGAGTAAATCAGCAGATAATAAGCCACATTCCTTTAGAGACGAGCCACAGGACTAAAGGTTCAGCAGTAAATATTTCAGTCTGCCTGGGTCCTTATGTGTACTTTTTTAAGCCTCTGGATCTACATGAATCCCAAAGACTTCTCTAATCAGCCCAGCTCATGTCCAGTGCAGTTGCAGAGCTCTCTCACCTGCATTGCAAGACCAGTACAACCCTGCCAGTGAAGCTGATGGTCTTTGTCCAAGGAAAACTTGGCTCCAAGGCTATGGAGGCTCATCAGTCTTCACTTGGGGTGCACGAGCTCAGCTGGGGGGAGTCTGGGAGATGAGAAGTTGAAGGATTTTTCATGCTATTCTAGGAAAATGCTTCTGCAGTCCAAACATGATATTGAACTTCCATTACCGGACATAATCTCATCAACTCCATACAACTCACACTGGTTGCAGTAAGGAATGGTGTTTTATTACTGATTTGTAAATCACTAAAAAAAACTGTGTATTATGAAAATTACTGCAGAATAACATTGATGCTTTTCATGCCAGCAATGCTATTTTGCATTTCTCACAGACCAGGTGTGAGCTAATATTAATAACAGTAGCAGTTACCAGTGACAGAGTTCTTACATCTGCGTCTATATCAAGATTAAAAACAAAGGTCTCAAAGTGCTTAAGGCAAGATGAAACATGAAAAGCAAAACCTGGAAATTGTGTGTCTGAGATGCTACCAGAGAGCAGTGGCAGTGCTGGAAAAGGAATTCAGGTTTCTCACCACAAGCACTGAGATGATATAATGTGTATATATATATGTTTTTCATCAAATTAAATGTATAGCAAAAGGAAGAGCGAAGCGGCAGCAGATCAAAAATCTAATTAGTATTTTCCTCTGTAATCCCCCCCAGTGTATCTGGTGTGTTAAAAATAATAAAATCAATCGTTTTTTTCAAGGACAGAAAGTCTTAGGTTTTCATGACTTGGGGAAGGGAGCTGCACTGTGTCTGGATGGGCAGTATTTACATGAGAAAAGCTGACCTTCTGCAGCAGGGGAAAGGGAAACAATGCAGCTTCACAAGAGGGAGGTAAAGGGAGAGCAGAACATCAGCTGGTACAGTGGAAGCTGAACAGCATTTTCGTTTGCTCAACAGATTCAATCTTTTCAGTGTTCTACCCACTACTGCAGCTTCCTTTGATGCAAATAAATCCCTCCTCTGCCTCCTTTCAAAGTACAAATCTACTTTGTACATCCTTGCTTTAATTTATTTATCTGGGGGAGCTTAGCTGAGGCACAGCATCTGTGAAATTCATGCTTTTTACTGGTAATGACCGTATCTGAAGACATGTAGGGATTATTTGGTTTAGATAATTATTTAATAAGGTTTTCCTAAATTAGTGACAGGAGAGGGAGCAGTAAACAACCACATTAGGATTCTAATTTCTGCTTTCCGTCAACATTATAGGTAGCTTATGCCAACAAAGACTAGGATTTGTTAAAACACACAATGGAAACTGTCTGGTTTGATAATGCATAGGGCCAGAAGCTGACTGTAAATAAGATTTTTAAAGGCAGTTTGTCTGTCCAAACAGTTCTGTGGTAAGTGAACAGCCCTCTCTAGACGCTGACAGTTTAACAACAGGCTTGACATAAAGAACAAGCTCTCTGGTTCTCTGACACATCCAGCTTCTGTCTTCACCTTGTTTAAATGTCAGGCAAGTCTTACAAGACATACGTCTTCATCAGGGCATTGCAGAGTACAGGGACCTCTCATGTCTGTTACTTTCCTGT
This sequence comes from Pomatostomus ruficeps, assembly GCA_013400735.1. Taxonomy (NCBI): domain Eukaryota; kingdom Metazoa; phylum Chordata; class Aves; order Passeriformes; family Timaliidae; genus Pomatostomus; species Pomatostomus ruficeps. The sequence continues at coordinate 24,198 of VYZT01025392.1, forward strand.
TGAATTGGATTCCCTGTTTGAACGTGACGTTTATTCAGCTGAAGCTCTTTTTGGTGAGCTTCCACCAAGGTCACCCCCAACATTTGCATTTCACTCTTGTGGATTCAAGGCTCCCAGCAAATGGTGGCTTTACCTCAGACCTTGCCTGGGTTTTGATGCCTTTAGAGAATTAGACTTGAAAGAAACTTGGTTCTTCTTATTGTGCACATCCGTATTTTAGTTTTGTTGTGGCATCCTGCATTGTAACAGTTCTGTAATGTATGTCTGCTCTTGTCCAGCATGCACTGCCTTTGGAGTACAAAGAATATAACCAATGTCTGGCAAATTAGGCAAATTCTAGTTTTATATCCAGGACATTAACAATACAAATATTTTTAATTATTTAATTACATAATAATTAATTTATCAATATCACATCAGTTGCTGTTAATTTTCATAGTCTGTTGCTCTCATAAATATCGATATTGCTTTGCTTTATTTTGTCATCTCTTTGATGAAAACTCTTGCTGTTTGACTTTTTTCAGATTGCCTGGGAACCAGAGCTCCTTCTTCAAATGAAATAATTAAATTAGCAGAAGCAAATGTCTTTTGGTCAGTTCAGGAACTGAAATGCATGGACCCAGGGACTTTTGACAGAAATGTGGAACTTCTTGGTGCTGTCTCAGGTTTTAACAGCTCCCAGCTGACTGCCTTGAAGGAAAAAGCCAAGCAGGTAACTGTCCTGTCTATGAAGGAAAATTAAATCTGTAATTTGATTTGGTGTTATTGAACTATGCAGTTCTAAAATAACTGTGCTATGTCAGTGTCACTACTGCCACAAGACTATCTATGGTTTATTGGAAAAATAATGTGAGGTGGTGATAGAAGACTATTGCCCTTGCTTGAGAGTCAACAGGCAAGTAGTTCTGAGCTGTTGGCAGCTGCAAAAGTTAAGCGTTTTTACTTTTGAATTGCTTTTCTGCTTGCTTCTCACTTTCCTTTCATAAATGAAAAATCAGCAAGCGGTACTAGGGGCTGTTGATTGCTCTGCTGAGAATTAAGCTTGGCATATTAAACTGTCTATATTAGTGCTAAATATAGCTTACAGTGGGGTAACCCAAACTGACTGAAAGGGACTGTTATTGGCTGAAAAAAGCTCCTTCTTCCACCTTCTTGTCACAGGCAGGGACAGACCCATCACTGGGAAATTCTAGGGAGGAGAAAACCCACCTACATTTTGTCTTTAGCAGGAGCACAGTCGGACAGAAGACTGTGCTGGGGACAGGTCAGCACTCTGGCTGGGTCTGGGGCATCAACACCAGGTTTGGGCTCTGCCAGCCCTGCCTGGGCCAGTGTGGGCTGGCAGAGGAGTCAGACCTTATTCCATCCCTGTTGTTGCCATGGCACTGCTTCCTGGGGGTGACCTCCTCCTGCTGTTTTGTGGTTGGCTACACTGCCAGTGAATGGGCAAATTCCCAAACATACTTTTGGTTCAACAAGGAAATCCTTAGGGTGCAGTAAGACAAATTGTTTTGTTTTCAGAAAACCTAGAGATGAAGAGGTTACTGGCCCCAGTCTGGCTTCAGCTTCCTGTCAGCAGCATCTGCTGGAGGTTATCTGCTCTCTGCTTCCACCTCAGCATGGCTCCTCTGTAATCTCCTTCTGTCAAAATGATCCAACATTTAAAAGTCCTTTTTAGGTTCCATCAGATCATTCTGACAGAATGAGGTTGGGAAGCATCTACAAGTTGCAGTTGGCTGCAAGTAGTACAGAGTGCAAGAGCCTTGGAGACCTGAGGGCTGTGACCTCTGGAGGAAAGCAGGAGCAGGGGACAAGCTGGGCCTGGGCAGCATCTCCCTAAACCAGCAGCTGCAGCCAGTAGTGGAGCTGACCATGGATTTTGGGTAAATAAGGCCAACTGTGCCATTTTTAGCAGTGAAGCTCAGCTTTTAAAACAGTGGAGCTGCAGGTGCTTGAAGAGAAGTGACACAGCCCAGATTTTTGAAAGCAGATGGTGGCTCTGCAGTTGTGTCTCTCCTCCCTTGTTGCAGGAGGACAAGTGCAGCAAATGTATTCTTCCCAAAACAGCTTCCCTCTGTCAGCATGGCCACATGTGGGTAGGAAAAAGGGAAAAAATGTAATCCTAGAAGAAAATAAAAACAGTGCTCCCCTGAGATAGTGGTAACTAATATTCTTTACAGCAGTGCAACATATTGGTGTACTTATAGAGTAATATCAGCTGTAGGGAAATTGCCAACAAGGTTGATACACTCATATTTCTGTCTATACTCAAAGACACACAGATCTGTAGTGCACTGAATGACAGTATATTCTGTCCGTGAGGGTTTGTACAGATTTCTGCTAGACAAAGACAAACTTCCTATATATTAATTGCAAAATGCAACTTGGTTACACTGAACATGAAGCATGAGAAATGAGACAGGACAGGCAAAGCTCTTTGAAATTATGTGCATAAGATGCTGTTATGTTATTAACATCTTTGATTAAATGTTTCATTAAGCCTGTACCACTTATTGTTCCAAACGAATTCAAAAATTCTAGTTATCAGATTGTGTCTTAATGAAAGTAAGAAGCTTAGCTCACTTGTAAGTGGAAGGTCTCCCAGCTCTGCAGCAGTGACAGCTGGATGGATCTGTAGTCTCTAGGTGAATGAGGACAAAGGAGTGTTTCGGTTTCATGTGCTGTGTTATTTATATCATTCTGCCTGAGATTTCACCCAGCACTGTCAGATAATACTATTTATGAAGTACTTCAAATTCTGTAGTTTATGGCCTAGATCAGGAAGCAGACACACGGCATTTTTGCCTGCATGTGTTTCATGTGTCTCTTAAGCTAGAGAATTAAAAGCTTTAAAATTGGGCCAATGCTTTTTACTATCTATTTTCTTTGGAAAAGGTTGAAGTTTCCCAGGCTTAGACCCTTTATGACATTGTAAAACCAACATAAAAGATCTGGTGGAAACTCAGGAGGTACAGGTCAAGCAATGCATCTCTTAAACAAATCCTTAGCCCGAGGACCATAGTTGGGAAAAGCACCCTCTCTGCTCTGTGCTGGGTATGCACGTTGGTGTGAACAGCAGAGAGCCTGCAGCTCTGTGTAAGGAGTATTTCATTCCAGAGATCCAGATTCCTGAGCCCTACTTCTTTATTTTCTGGATGTTGTACAGCTTCATGTCTATCTGATGGTGCAAACACTGTTTAGTAGGCAACTGCAGAGATGCTCTTCAGCAAGTCCCCACTACCTTTGTCCTCTCTAGCGTTTTGAGTAAAACTTCAATTGTAGTTATCCTGAAAATGGAGTAAATATTTTTCTGACTCAGACAGTAGCCCAGCCCGGGGCTTTTGGTTTAATTTTCTAATTGGAGTTAGCAGCACAATGTTATCCTAGAAACCTGTCATGTATTCACTGACTCAAAGCAGAATTGCTGAAGTACATGAGAGCTTTAAGTGAGCAATTTTTTTTAAAATATGTGCCTGTCTTGTTCACATCACTTCCTCCAGTCAAAACCGAATGTCTTTTTCTGTAAAGGCAATTGGCCGCATCCAGGGAGATACTGACCATTGTCTACCCTCTTCTACCATTGTCAACTAAATGTAATTGACAGTTCTGGCCTCTGAAAATTCAGCTCTTGATGGACTTTTATTTTTCTTTATTCAGACAGAACTTTTCCTGATACCAAAATTTCCTTCGGGCTCTTCGGTGACAGCTTTTCAATCACTGTAACTTTATCACACATAAGTTAGAAGCAGGGAGAGATGTCAGTTTAAATACATTGGTACTGGTTTAGAAGAGCCTCTGCTTATTCCTTTGGATTTTTTACAAAGCTTTACAAATTTAACTGTATCTGTACAAACACATTGAAATTATTTTTTATTTTAACACTGTATGAACACAAACTAGAAAATGGAACTTTAGGAGCTGGCTCTTTGTCTGTATTACTCAGTTCTCGACTTTGTCTTTCCTTGTCAGTGACCGAGCCTGGGTGACTGGTCACAAAAGCAACTTGAAGTCAGTCCCCTGGAGTGATTGCAGCTGGGTAGAAGCCTGGGTAGCCCAGGTGCTGATTTCTTGGCAGTATAACTGTGTAGATCTAGGCACAGATCCCCACTTTTATTGTTTTTAGTGGTTTTTCTCCTACAGCCACACTTCCAGAAGTTCCTGTTCTGACTCATCAGGTCCAAGCTGTAAAAATTGCAGCATTTTTAGATGAACAGGCCATTATTGGTGTAGAACCTCAAAAACCTCCATGATAGGTAAGCTCTGGCTTTTGTGTGCAAAGAGGAATATTCAGGTTTTAGGACTTTCAAACTACAGGGTTTGAGAATGGTGTATATAGAGGAAGAGTCAGAATGATCTAACAGATATTAATGACACTCCTCTAAAGGTTTGGGGATTGCTGCCAGACTGGAGGAGTTACCAAATTGTCTCCCTGGGCCGCATTGCTCTGGCACTCACGGAACAGGAAATCAGAGAGCTGGACCTGCACTCCATCGACACCGTTTCTGTTCTCAGTCAGCAAACAGAGTGGACTCTTACCCAGGTGAGTGAGTTACTGAATGTACTCCTGGTGGAAGGCTCTGGATTCACGCCCTTTGAGACTCCAGTCCTGGAATTGCCTAGGAAACTGAACCAGAGATCCACACTACTCCCTGCTGCTTTTCTGCAGCTGTGACCCCAGTGAAAGCAGCCAGGCAGGTCAGCACTGGTGTCTGCCTGGCTGGGGCTTCCCTGGGGAGGTGGCCAAGACAACATCAATCGCTGTTAATTGGGGTGGGGCTGAGTGTGTTCTTTAGCACTTGCCCGCTAAGCAGTGCAAAGAGGTCTGCAGCTCCTCTCACACTGGCCCTGGAACAGACACCACTGAGTGCTGTTCTAGTCCTTCCTAACTAAGGACAATCACAGAATAGGTAGAGTACCCCAACCCCAACATCCATTGCCGTAGAAGCCCTTTATTGGCAAATACACTCCTTTCATGCTCCTGTCCTGGAATAACTTCTAGTTATGTGAATAGGACTTTCATAATAAGAGTTAAAAACTTCTATTTGTGTATGCAATTGGTGCGTATTTCTGGCTTTGTGGCCCGTACCATCAGGGCTCTGTGGCTGCACAGATGCTGGCATGGTGGCAGTTCTGGCAGAATATCACAAATCTGTTTAATAATTAGATTCATTTTCTGAAGGGCACCATATGAATGAAGCACTTGGGGGGATTTTATACAAAACCAGTTTGCTTTTGAGGTTTCCTGCTGCCAGTAAGAGTAGCTACTTAAAAGAGATTCATCCTGCTGCACTTCAGATGTCTAAAAGTTAGGCAGCTAGTTAAGCTAGTTATTTGAGGCTCGGCATTGTGGATAGATTAGGAAATCTTGGAAGATGCTTGTTTCTTTCACTGGCTTTGGAGGATGCCTTGGTGACAGGCTTGAGACGGACTCAAAATTTTTAAAGGTGTAGTTTAAAATGAGCACCATCCTTAATTCCTTTGGCTTGCAAAGGCACTTTGGTACCAATATCCCATTCATACCTGCAAATTAATCCTAAACACAGGTCACCATTTATATATGGCACTTAAGTCATCCTGAGTATTAAAAATAATAAAAATTACATCTTGATCCCCTTAGGTATTTTATATTTTCTTACAACATTTTAACTGATCCTTTGAGACAATCCAGCACCATTTCTTCTGGTGAAGGGTTTCCTTGTGACCTGGCAGAAGAAGTACAGAGTGTTTTCACACCATTTGCACTTAGCAAGTGGTTGGGTAACAGTGCCCTGTTTTAGTGTCACGTATAGGTGGTGACAGTGCTCCTCCTGAAGGCCATGGCCATACACTGGGGAGGCTTAGATTATATATTTATGCTCCATAGATTTGGTAAGATTTTAAGCATCTAGTAACAAAATCTTCGATTATATTTACCCTGTTCATACATACTATCTTACTGCTTTTGTAGGCAAGAGCTATTTTGCAAGGTTTTCTAGAAGACTCTGGCCAGACCATCAGCACACTAAAAAGTTTTGATTTAGTTGGACTAGGGGCTATCCTCTGTGCTTTGAACTCCACAGAAATCACATCCATAAGGACTGCTGAATTCAGGTACTGCATTTTATACCTAATGAAATATTTATTAGTAACTCTATTGATAAAATTTATTGTGCCATTTTTGTTCTGTCAAGATTTTCAGAGCCTAAAGGACGCCTTTTTACATTTTAAATGCTTTTGGAAAAGCAGTCACTCTTTTGGAAGGTGTGCAGTAGTTGTTTAAAACATGTTCTCTTATAGTTTTCCTCTGCCATTTATATCCCACCATTTAAGCATTGAATTGAGAAATCTGGGTTTCTGCTCAACACCTGAAATGTTTGTATGCAGTTTGTGTAGATATATTTTAAGTTGAAAATGGGTTTTACAGTCTTCTTATAGCAGGCTAAGTATATTCCAGGCCTGTTTATACTGCATGCAATTGCAGTGTGTAATGTTGACCCTGTTGCCTTTTGCAGTGCTGCAGTTGCAAGAATCGGCCTGGTGTTTTGTAGCACCCCTGTTCTGAGGCAGTTTAAGGAGATGACAGAATCTGTATTTGGTGCTGCTACCAGCTGGAATGGCTCTGTTTTACAGGAAATTGGCACTATAGCAGGTAACAAAACTATAACTCCAGATGGTGATGGTTGTGAAGCATTGCTATTAAGAGATGGGTTCACACAGCTGGGAATTTCTCTAGACTGGCAAAAGACATTTCTTCCAGAGCAGAGTCAGCTGCAGGGGTGGACCTTCAGCAATTTCAGAAGCACTAAGGAAAAGTCGTGGTATTCTCTGTAAGGTTCTCTAAATCTGGTCACACTGACCTTGGGAAGCAGAGACTGAAATTATTTGGGTCCTGTAAGTTGAAAAGGGTAAATCCAGGAGGGCAAAACCAAGCAGGATTCCAGACCCAGCCACTCTTTGTGAACCAGGCTGTACTGGGAGGAGCTGTGCTCTGGCTGCCTGAGCATCCTGCGTGGAAAGAATGGGCTGCCCAGGGAAGGGCACAAGGGCAGGATTAGCCTGGAGTGACACTTCTCCAGTGTGCTCCTGTGGCCTTGGAGATTTCCTGAGCCAGAGGTCACTCCCAGTTTTGCTCCTGGATTTCTTTCCCTGTTATCATTTAACTGCACATTGAACTCTCATAAATTTTAGCATCCCCGATGCCTGTGGCAGTGATTCCACCCATAACTACCTAAGGGGTGAAGAAGTCACTCTCATTGCATGATTATGCTCCCTAACCTTGGATCAGAAGAGACTGTGAACTAATATTCCCTAATAACACTGCGTATGATTTTATAGATTTTTATAATTCTCTTTTCCAAGATAAAATAACTCAGGTTATTTTAACTCAGAGTATATTCCATGCCAATGGCTAAGGTCAGATGATTTGTAATGCTGAAATACAATGAAAGAAATGAAACAAAAAAAGAACCAGCATCTTTCTATATAACACCCTGGAATAAACCATTTATTATATGTTTTTAATAAATGCTTAAAGTTTATATTACCTTAAAAATAAATCTAATTAAAAAAATTAACTGAGTTTTGTTTCTATTATTTGGGTTTTTTAGGTGGTTTGAATGAGGATGAATTAAAAGCTTTTGATAAAAGCTTGATGCCATATTTCCAGCCATCAGCAGTAAGACATATACCTCCTGAAATTTTCCAAGTAAGAGCTTGATTACTGAAGAAGTTACTAAATTTCTATTGTTTTTACTCTGGTATAAGTAAACTGCAGCACTGATTTATGTGTTTTGGAAAAAAATTTCTGTGGTCTGTTAAATGAGAGATCATCAAGGCTCTGAAACATTAACTTTCAGCTGTCTCATCTGTATTTGTGATGCCCATAAACTATGCTAGACAAGCTTTATTCATCCTTCAGAATGCATCCCAAAGGAAAAGCAAATGTCTAGGGTGAGAAAGCAGGGAATGGACTGTCTTCCAAGATTGTATTCAGATCTGAGTTTTCTTCTCTGTTTATTAACATTTGCAAGGATGCTGTAATAGCTACAGATTTCTCTGCTGACTGTGTAAGAGCTGTTTTATTAACCTAAAATCTGGCACCATTCTCCTGAGTTAGCTCTGAAAAACAGATTGTACAGGCAGATACAGATCAGAAAGGACTTACATCTAATTACAGCAGTACTGAATGTGGACCAGAAATTAGAACAGGGATCCTGCGATCATTGCCCCGGACTTTCTTTGACTTAGTGACAAGATTAATACTCTGCCTGCGCTGGTCTCTTTCAGATGCTCAGGCAAGGAATGTACTTATGGACAGATGAGCTAAACAGAGAGTTAACTGTGTCAGCTCCCATAAAAGAGAAAAACTCCTTGAGCACTAACTGTTCATGCACAGTACCACTGCCAGTTCAGATAAACCTAAAATGTCCTTACTGAAACTACTTCTTTGCAAAACAGCTCTATAGCATCTTGTAGAATTTCTATCAAACAGCATTTTTGTTAGTAAGAGTAGTAATGATGCTACAAAAAGTGCTTAACAAAAAGCAGGGTGCCTCTTTGGAAGAGTTTTCTGTATTTGAAAGATTCAAGGCAGATTTTGGTTTTACACGGGTTTTTTATGGCCTCATTTTGCAGCTGTATAAATTATTCAGATTTTGATTTATTAAAAATTACCTTGTATTATGGACTTCAAGTGAGTTAAGAAGATGCTCAATTCAAAATGTCTGGACCTGTAGGCACTTCCATGAGTTTGCTCAGTTTAAATGAGCACACGATTTGGCAGACAATGAAAAATGGGCAAGGGTTTGCTCCATCATCTGACCTACTTGCAAGGGGAATTTTGTCTTTCCAAAGTAGAACCTGGATGCAGAATTGCTGCAAGAAAAAAAGCTCGTTGTGTAGGAGGGTTAAAATGCTTGTGACTGCAGAATGTTAACTAGAATTAAAGGAATCCAGCCTGCCCAATAATGCAGGCTTTACAAACTGGTTAATTGCTATGTGATATAAGATAATTACTGTAAGATTATGATTGCCGTGTTTAATTTTTAGATTTAATATGAACAAACTGGGAAGATCTTAAATCTAAAAGAGAAAATTGAATAATGAGATTAAAGCATGGGGTCTTTTCATCTCATTGCTCTACTGCTAACTATAATCAAAGGTCAAATGTAAGTTCAAGTGAGGTTGCTTGGGAGCAGATGTAAAAGGAAATAAATGAAAACACAAGAGGTTGCACAACACCATCAGTCTTTGAACAAATCGGAAAAGAAATGGCAGGAAAATTAAACTCCAACAATATATTGAAGAAGTGTCCAATACAGTGCTGGCATAGAAAGCTTCTCAAGCTGCCAGCTCCCAGCATCAAAGAGAAAGGTGACAGATAGATGAGTGGTCAGGGAAGTAAATGAATATAGAGGATTTTTTTAAGCTCTGTTGAGCTCTTTTATAGCAACACAATGTTGAAGGCTACTGTCCCTCATTCCAAATGCAAGGCAGTGCTGACTTCTGATTCCTTACCTGCCTTGTATAATTGACAGCCTAAACCAATTTTTCTGTCTTTTGTTCCTCGCAGGCATTGTCCCCAGAACAAATAGCAAACCTGGGCCCTGAGAACGCCGCCATGGTTACGGGAGCACAGCGGCAGCTTCTGGATGCATCACAGCTCCAGAGCCTGGGGCTGGCACTGGATGGAGCCAGGACCAGCAGCCCCGGGACACAGAGCAGTGCAGCAGCTGCCCAGGAGGGGCAAACCCCGGCTCCCAGCGGTGAGTGGAGTCCTCCCTGCTCCTGCTTAGGGGAAGGGCACACACCGGCGGGGTGTGAGTTCTCAGCACGCATCAGGATCAGGCCTCCCTTCTGAGGGTGGGTTACAGTGAATTTGCTAACCAGCTTTTACAGTCGCGCCTCAAATCTCATGCCTGACCAAAACAAACAGCCAGGAGGATGTTGGATTTACCCATAGCAAGAGGTAATGGAGGAAGACTCTCAGATGGCATTAGCAGCTGCCCAGAAGCATTACACCGTGCTAAGCACTAGCTTGTGTAAAAGGTAGCCTGAAACAGTGAGCTTTTCCCTCTTCTTCTTTCTCATATTCTTTGCCTAAATTTAAGGCAGGTGTCTCCATCTCTGGACCCTCAGGTCACAACCTTTATGTGCAGCAGAATGTTGTTTGCAGAGCTGCAAATGGGAAAGGAGGTAGCCCTGGGATGGATTAGCATCTTTATCCAGACTGTAGCACCGTTGAATGGTTTTTCCTGCTGTTCCCACCCTATTTGGAATTAAGGCCTATTAGTATCTATACTTCAGTGGCTTAACCTTTTGCTTCTGCAAATTGCAGTTTATACTGGGCAAGTCACACTGGTGATATCAATGGATGTGTTACAATCAGAGAGTTTGCACGTAGTCAAGACAATGTTGAGAACTTATCCGTATCAGACAGCAAATATTGTTGCTTCCAGTGACACCAGCGAGACAGAAGCTGTTGAAGGAGAGAAAGGGAAGCTGAAGTGCTGAAATAGGAGTAGAGGGAACTAAATTGCTTCCCTTGCTGGGACTAGAGCAGACCTTCCCAGAAGCACGTGGGAAGCACTCTTAGCCCAGCTCCCTCTCAGGTGTGACCTGTTCCTTCTGGAGATCTGCCAGAGGGAGGAGTTTTCCGGGTAAAGATCACCTGAGTTCTTGAGCTTCTAGTCCATTGTTCCTGTTTCCCTGTGAAATGCCTCTCTTTGGGGCTGTGTATGTTAAACTGGAAGTGACATCCCTTGAGAGCTGAGTGTAATTAGGATTCAACTGTTGGAATTGGCTGCACCTCTTTGGGGTGCTGTAGATAGGACTTCTCGAGCTGAACTTGAGCATGACACTAAGACATGAAGCCTTCTGCTTTCCAGGTGCCCCTTGTTCGAGTGGCTTTGGCATCTGGCTGTGTGCTGTGTTTACACTGCACCTGCCTTTCTGAGCCCACGGGTGTTAAGCTTGAGGTAAGTTACATTTTCAGTCGGGGGTAACTTTATAACAGAAACACAGATCACCTGTAACAGAGAAGGACTGTGGCACCTTCTTCCTGCTTTGAACACAAAGATAACAATTCTTGAATAATTCTTCTGTGTTGCAAAGGTGTCTTGTACCTTGGTTAGACTATCTCTGAATCTAATCAAGGGGAAAACACTTTATCTTATCTTCATTGTAAAGCCAAACATAACAAAGCTGTATTTAAAATACCATGTAACACCAATCAATTACTGCATTGTTATTTGGAATGTGTTCTTGGTTTTACTCTGTGTTTTGCCTGTTCCAGGCTATTTATAGGATTTCATTCCACAAACACTTTGATAAACTCTACTATAGTAGAGTAGAGTATTGCTATTAACTTTCATGGGATTTTAACATTTTGTCAGCCTAATATTTAAGAAGAGCACTGGTGGGCTTAAAGTTTACATTCCAATTAGGCAAACTAAATGCTTAAGTATTCTCCTTAGTCTTCAGGATTGCAAAGCAAGGCATGTCAAAAGACTTAATATTTTTCTTTGCTTTGATTTTCAGTGTCCTGGAGCTTACAACAGAGATGCTAGAGATAAAAGAGTGTCAGCTCAGCATGAACAGTAGAATCAAGATGCTCTGAGATTTCTAAGTGCAGAGTGGTTAAATTCTTATAAGCAACACTCTCAACTGCCATCGTGATGAGAACTATCTCCTTTCCATGCCTTTACCATTAACAAGTAACACAGTATCCTTCCAAACAGTCCAAATTTTAAAACTGGAAATGGCTTATCTGTCTCATGAGAAAATCACTGAAATGCAAGATTGTGTATTAGGGAGGAACTTGAATTACAGGGGGGACAGGTAGCAGGGGCTGTTATTTAGAGGCTGATGTCTGATACCCAGAGCTTTTGACATGGGCTAATTTGGTCACACTTTTGTGTCCATTTGTTGGGTTTTCTTCTACTTCAAATGTATATTCCCTGGAGAGAGGCTATCCTTCTGTGTGGTGTAGTAGAAACTGCACTAAAAGTTACTGTTGTTGCAATAAAATAACTTCATCTCGGGGCTGCTGGTTTAAATCCTGCTCAGATAAGAAGCAGTAACAGGCTCTTAGAATTTAAGCACCTCTACAAAATGTAGTTTCCCCATGGGTGTTTGTATTCAACATAGAACTGTTGACACTGAGGGCATTGGCAATACTGTTAGTATTTCATGTGACAAAATGCATCATGGAAACCTGCTTATGTTCATCAGGCGACTGCTTTCACTTCAGGTGGGGTTGAAGTGTACCTGTGGAAATACTAAGGAGAAACTGTTCACTGGATCTACACACTACTTGGACTGTCAATCCAGTATTTTCCACAAGACCTAGAATAAGGAATTTCTCATAATTATAAACTATAGATATTTTCCTGTGTTTTATCAGCATATGACTTATGTGTCTAATATTAGCTTCTCGTGCCACACCTCAATATTTTAAACAATGGGGAAAAAAGATACATTAAAAATCCTCTGCATGTGAACATACGTTTTGATGTTGTTCCGCATGATTTGAGACCATGAACACATGGCAGAGTTTTCCATTTTGCCATTGCAAAAGTCTTGTATTTTCTAGACTAAAAAAGGCAATGCATGGACTGAAAAGTTTAGCTTTTTCATTCAGGGCTGTACTGTAGTAAATGCCCTTCAAAGTGTCATTTGTATTTATTTATGGCAAACATTATATCTGGGTTCTCAGATATAAGTAGAACTGAAATTTTTCTCAGGTGGGGAAGCAATAGGAGTGGGAGGGAGAGCTGGAGGGAAAAGCCTGGCTGCTGCTGGGGGAAGGTGAATGTGAGCTGTTGCTGCTGTTGGGAGTAACAGTTCCCACCACAGTCCCATATATTCTGTAATTCCTGCAGCAGCAGGGGCTAACTTGATTTCCAGGGCTTTGTTATTGGCAAAGTAGGCAGTGAGAGCCGTTCCTCACGCCCTCCTTTCCCTCTCCCTCTTCAGCAATCTGCTGCTCTGGGAACTGCCTTTGCCTATAACTAACCCTGGCAAGTGTGACATGATGTTACAGATAATACTACGTGCTTTAGTTCTGCATTTTATAAACAAAGAATTACGGTTGCTGCAAACTGCCCGGCACCTATTTCTCTAATCCTCACTGTAAGATTCCAGCTTCTCCAGCTGCGTTTCCTTTCTGCATGTGAACAGGAAATTGAGACATATATTTAAATAGAAAGAAGTTTGTTTTATTAATCCCAGCAAATACATGCAAATGTCCACTAAAACCGAAAAATAGTTCAGTGGATCGAATGCATTATAAAGATTTATCTGTGTTTTCACATTAGAAGTTCTGCCTCACTCGGATGTGAAAGTACTAAAAGGTTGTTTGATTTCTAGAAATTGCCTGACTTGAATTCTGTGTGCACTTCTGAAGCTGCAGGAGAGTGTTTTCATGTCAAGAAGACAGTCAGCATTTCCAGTTCAGCTGCTTAGGTCAGATACGTGTCTTAGCTCTACCAAGCCCTTCAAAAATCTATATGAGCTGAAAGTGATCTTCTTCTGTCAATATACCTGGGAGTGATTCCGTTTGCAATTATGTGAGTCAGAGTTTAGCTTTTAATTGGAGCAGGAGTGAGCTCTTTGTTTTGTGCCATCTGTGCTGCAATTTCTTTCAAGCACAAGTGCTTTTAAATAGCTGAACTGCTTGATTATTTATATATTTTATTAAATTAATAATTATGTTAAGAACTTTGGCATTGGATTTATGTTTGGTCAAGGACTTATCTATTTCTTACAAGAGTAGTGTAGGAAGGTAAATGTGGAGCACTGACTTGATGTTGTACTTATTTCACGGTGAGGTTGCAAATCCTGTTTGGTTCATGAGATGGTGTGAGCATCTTGGACGGCAAGTATTGTAGAAAAGCAATTTTACTTCTTCCAATGTACCTCTTGTAAAGGTCACTGATGGAAAAGCCCATTCTACAAAATCTGGGATCCATGAGACACTGAATTTCTGTGGGAAGAATAGATGGAAAGGGGAAAAAGGCATGGAGAGCACCACTATGCATGGTGTGTAATCTGCGTGTGTGATCTGCCATCCATTCACAACCTAGCACTCTGCCACTGCTAAGGGGAAACTGGAACGTGTACACTTCTGTGAAACAAACCACAGAACCCCTCAGTGCAGGCATCTGTCCCCTCTGCAGACGGGTATTGCACACAACATGCACGTGAGCACTTTTCACTGGAATGCATTCATGGGAAAAAGGTCTCACAGTCCCTCTCTTTTTGCCTGATCAGGATTTTGGGGAAGAATATATGACAGAGAATGCGCTATAAAGATTTGATTCTTAAAGAAATGTTGCTGTTTGTAGATGTGGGTAACATTTGTTTAAACCAAGCTTAATTTCTCCTGCATTCTTTTCAGTTCTTTTAGTTCTTTGAGAATGAAAGAAATTGAATTTGTGCATAAATCTGTTGTTGGATATATATGATGATAATAATTTTGTCATCTGCTTATTGTGAGAACTGCAGCTCTCCTCTCCACTTGTCACTCCTCTGATGGTTGCTGGGCTGTGCCATACATCCTGTGGGATGTACACCCAACCATCCAACTGCTGACAGTCACAACTCTGGTGTAGGCCTGGCTCTTCTGAGTGCTGTGAGCCCTGTGACAGGTGACCCTGTCCAGCAGTATGTGAGAGGAGGCATTTCATTTCATTCCTGTGATTGGATATAGGATTCTTCAGGAGTTAACAGATGGGAAGCAATACTTTTGTTGGCTTATTATTTCAGTACCTAATACCTTTATATTCAGAATTGTGTTTAAAAAAGAGAAAAGGGCGGCTGGTTCAGATCAGCAGGAGAGAAAATATCCCTATGACCTGGTACTGAGGTAAATGCCACATCTGTGGTATTGCTAAATCCCCCAAAGGAAGAAAACAACTACCCATCCACAGTGTCTGAAAACTGTCCCTGTTAAAGCTGGCATTATGGCTCTTGTCAGGTTTTGTACAGTGCATGGAATGTTTGACTCCCAGTGATCTCAATCTGTCACATCAGAGCTAACCAACTCCTCAGTGTGAGGCACTAAAGATAATGTTTTAAAAAAAAAAAAAAAAACCGTATCCTTCCTTAATTTCAAGAAGCCCTTTATGCCTCTGTATAATCTGCTGAAATATTTCAGAGGCAATTACGTACTGCATTATGGCAGATTTAGCTTATCGCTCCACTGCTGTGCCTAGGGATCATCACCCCTCCTTTGTTTTCCAGGAACACAATTTGCAGCCCCGTCATATTAGGCTGGGACCTTGCCAGAGTCCCACTGTCTGCCCCCCTTGGAGCAGATGTGAGCCATTGCTCGAGGTGTGCCAGCCAAACGCACCTGGGGCTGTGGGAGAGGCCTGACTCACTCAAGTGCCTGTCAGAAAGAAGCAAGGAATCAGCAGTCACCTGGAATGTGTCACCTGAGCAGGTAGCTGGCCATAGTGCACCGTTGGTATTTTGGCTCACGCTCTGTTGTGCTTATGAACACTGCACACTGCGTCCCAGTGGGACTCTGCCAATTTCCCCATGGCAGTCGAGGAACACTCGTCCAACTGCAGTACCTCGTTCTCCTGTCATAGGCTGTTCTCCTTAGAAGTAAAAATCAAATTTCAAATAATCTCTTCCTTTTTTCCCCCTTCTTTTGTTAAAAAAGGCTGATTTCTAGGCTGGCACACAACTTTAAGCAATAAAGTCTCTTTATTTCAGTGAAAATGTTTAAATGTTTTTGATAAGTTTGTGGGGGTTTTTGGTGCGTTTTGGTTTTGTTTCTTGGGGGTTTTTTAAAGCAAGATCTGTAGGCGTGGGGCTAAGGAGAGCTAAGAACCTTTTAGTCCTGATTAGTAAAATATTCTCATCTGTGCCATATGATGTGGGACAGCCTTAGGGACTGTTTACTCCAGAGCTGTTGGAAGTGAAGGATCTGGCTTCCTTTTCCAGTGAGGCAGGAGGGAAACTGGATAGAAAGGACAGGTCTGCAAAGAATAAACAAAAACTCCACTGTAAGTTAAATTTCTTTTATTGGTACCCCAGAAGATTTGGAATTGCTCCTCAGAAAGAGTATTTTGTGCATTATTATACAGCATGCTGTTGAAAGTGCAGATAGATAAGAAAATTGTCAGAGAGCAAAACAGACCTGTGTGCTATCCAGGCATCCACAATCTCACCTTTTAGCTGAGAGTGTGATCCATTATCAGACTGTCTTTCCATATCTACCTACTCAGTCCTTAGACTGAGAAATTGTGAGACTACCTCAAAGACCCCACCAGACCTTGCCTGGCATCAGGACATGTGGCAGTTTTGTACCATAGGATATTTTTATCACAATTCACATCTGGTTCTTTATTTATACCCAAAAATAGATAGTCACAAAACGTATTACATTTTTTCTGCAATGAGTAGAAAGCAACCAGTGTTCATCTGTCTCTTCCTGCCCCTTTCTGTTCAGCATCAGTCTGCTTTCCCAATCCGGATTAACGAGAGGATTTTCTTGCCCTCATGATACAGGAACACAGGCATGTTCAGAGCTCACAGTCCAAGTGACTAAACATTGAAGTATTAAATGGAGGAATTGTGACTGATGGATTTCTTGCTTTGCTGGCAACAGCATAACATTTATCTTCTAATGTTTTAGCTGGTATAATTAGCCTTACAAATACTTAACAACATCTCACTTAATATCTGTAATCTTCTCTTTGAGGGACAAGGAGAAAAGGAGAGAAGCCAAAAGTAAATTACTGTAGGAGAAATATGAAAACAGTGAAAAATACTAATCTGTACAAACACAGCAGGGTAATATCTTCTGGTACTGCTTTTCTCAACAATTTTTAACCATTGTATATGGAAGTGAATTGTATTGATTTATCAAAGAATAGCCATTGCTATAGTTAAAATCACATTGGTTTGATGCACAAGCTAAAACTGCCCTAGGTTATCTTTAATTGGGGCCTGACATATTTAAACATTTAATCAGATGTCAGAAAACAACTTAGATCACAAACAAGTTCTGAATATATCCTGCATGAACCGAGAAGGGAGTTGAAAGAATGGATGTCAGCTCCCTGCCTTGAACGTATCTATTGAAACAGGTTCCAGATATGCATCTGTCAGTGTTTTTATTAGCTACTTTTATTTCAGCATTCATCCTTTCAGAAGTGTTGAGATCTGACACATTTCAATCAAGTCTGTGTCTAACAGGCTGGTCCAGCCAGTGCTCTGAGACATGTCTGTGTTTTCAGACTCACATGTGTGTGCAGTGATACAAGTGCCTCAGCACTGCAGCTGCAGATGTTGTATTTATGAATTTGCACGTTCTCCCCTCCTGTTGCAGTTGGTATCACAGATCTGGGGAGTTCTGCCAAACGTTGTTGTCTTCAATACAAATTCTCCAAGTACTATATTTGGGTTCCTAACATGTCCTGAAATAAGCAACTCACTGGTGGTTACATCAAACATTATTTGATGCCAAAAATTATTCAATATCTGTTCAAAATAATTATGCTGTTAGAGTTCAGATCTATAAAACTTTTCAAATGTAACATACAACCTCTTAGGAAGTGATAAGAGATACTATGGAACTTGTACTGCTGTACTTGTAGACACAGTGTTGTAAGAGGACAAGCTTTGATTCCTAATCCCTCAAAATAAGTAAATTTGGTTTTGTCACACTGTCGGTACTTACTAAAAAAGATAAACTCAATAGCAGGTACTAATCAGTTCTCTCTTCAGGATTATGTAAACTCTTTAAAGATTTCAGTGTTTGTGCCACATTTTAAACAGGAAAATTAAAGATTGTAGTTAGGATCCTTTTCACAAATTTCAAACAGTCCATAAGCTTCTGCTGAGGGAACTTTTCAGTACGTCATTCTGTAACAGTAAAGTCCTTATGCTATTTCCTCAAACAGGCTGTGAAACAATGTAAACCAAGAGATTTTAAAGAAATGAGCTACCCAGCAAAGCACCACTGTTTACCTGAAGTAAGCTGTTACCCATTTTCTACAACCATTGGAAATCCCATTCCTGGGTGGCTATTCCTATTTTATTTTGTTATTGTTTGGATTGTTGGGGTTTTTTACAGAGAACATTGGAGAGTTACTAAGAGGAGACGCCTGTTTGAACTGCTCACTGAACTCTGCTGGTCATGTCATTTTAGGGATTCAGGATTGAAGAGGCAGCGTGCTGGCTCTCAAGGCATGATTGTTGAAGAAATAATTGCTTTTTTCCCTTTTCTTGGAAGTTTACACAGAATCACAGAATTGTTAGTGTTGGAAAGGACCTCTGCAGATCACCCAGTCCAACCCTCCTGCCAAGGCAGGGTCACATGGAGCAGTGACACAGGAACGTGTCCAGATGGGTTTGGAATGTCTCCAGAGAGGGAGAATCCATGACTGTACTGAAGAGCCTGTCCCAGTGTTCTGCTACCCTCAATGTAAAAAAGTTCTTCCTCATGTTGAGGTGAAACTTCTTGTGTTTTAGTTTATGGCCATTGCTCCTTGTCCTGTCACCGGGCACCACGGAAAAGTCTGGCACCATCCTGGCACAGGTTGCCCCGAGAAGCTGTGGCTGCTCCATCCCTGGCAGTGTTCCAGGCCAGGCTGGGACTGAGTAACCTGGTGCAGTGAGTGGCAGGGGGCGGAACGAGATGATCCCTAAGGTCCCTTCCCACCCAAACCATTCTGTGAGTCCATGATTTTGCGACCCTCGTGGCACCCACCTTTGAGATATTTATATGTATTGATGAGAGTCTTTTCCAGACTAACGAGGCCCAGCCCCGGCGGTCTCTCCTAAGAGAGACGCTCCAGACCCCTAATCACCTTTACGGCCTCCGCTGGACCCTCCCTAGTAGCGAATGTAGATTTTCACACTGTTGGGATACAAAACATAATAAAATATACATATAATATAGTATATATTATATTCGCTGTTATAGATATACACAGATCAGCTGCTCGGCCGCCCCAAGGGCTGAGTCCCGCAGC
>VYZT01025403.1:388-12824 GCA_013400735.1 Pomatostomus ruficeps
ATAGAAGTCTAGTAGTATTCCCCCTTGTATAGACATCTGCTACCATAAAATGGACCCAAGCAGAATTCGTTAGAGATTAAAAACCTGTGTCTGAAGTGAAATTTAATCTTGTAAGCTTTATCAGGTTCCTTATGCTAATTAAAATATGATGAAATATTACAAGAACATCAACCTCTGCTTCCCACACAGCTTTCCAGTAAATATTGACTTACAGTCTACAATACTGAGGACAAGCAAATAAAAAAATTGCCCAAAGCTTCAGGAGGAATATTCTGGTTGAGGAGTCACCTCCCAGTTTCTGCATCAGCAGGAAGCTTGAGTGTGTAGGAAACAGGGCTGTGAGGATCACCANAGTGTGTAGGAAACAGGGCTGTGAGGATCACCAGTAACTGTTGTTGGAGCCTCTGAGCACCTACAGAAAGTAAGAAAGTAAGAAATACCTCAAACCTCAAAACCCTCCCTTGTTCAGCTTGTTTTTCCCAGCATAATCACAGAAAATAAAACTGGAAGGTTTACCTTGTCTCCTCCTGCAGGGAGGATGAGACACCAACATGCATAGACTGGGAGTATAGAGACCATACACCCATGACCTGGAGGGGAACAGCCCTCTGAGCAGCTGATAACAAGGCCAGTGCTTCTCACCAGTGCCCAGAATAGGTATGATGAGACAAATGCTGTCTGAAGGACATGCCTTTACAATGATTTATTAAGTTTACACATGACAAAATCTATTCACAGAGCCTGAGAGAAACAAAAGTGATTTGAGAGGTGGAAGTCTGACAGAATTATACTCATGTATTCTGTGCAGATCTATTAAAAAATGCTCGGAAATTCACACACAATTGAGCATTGCTTGTATTTTCTGAAGCTATAGCAGTCTTAGAATCTTAATCATATCATTTCATGTAATTAAGTTTGTTAGCTTACAAACCAGCCTCCAGTGTTTTGTTTACTGTTATTCTCTATAAAATAGATTCTTAAAGAAACAGGACAATGGCATGGCTCATTTTTAGGCTGATTTTTCCCCCAAAAACAAGCTATAAATAAGATGGGTCAAGAACTGAAACACTCATCTCTATAGCATTGTGTATGTACCTGGTGAAGGTAAGTCAAGACATATTTTATGAGAAAAACAATGGTTTGTATCTCAGCAGGCCATCCTCATGTTCTGTTGCTGTTCACTGCACACACATTCCTCAGAACATTCTGAGTTCATCAGACATGGTGTGGGCTTACATGGGGAGATAAAAAAGTTGTACTGAAATGCATCTCTTGCAGCAGGCTTCACATGTAGTTTCCACAAGTCGCCAGCTTCTGCTGACATGGCTCTGATTTTGACAAGATAGGTCAGTCTAGTTCAAAAGCTGGAACCCATTATGGCAATCCTTTACAGCAAATATGTGGGAAAAATTAACTATAATGGAATACAAATATTTTTGAGCAACTGTTAAATGCTGGGGTTGGGCCAAATGGATAGTTGGCCTGGGGCACCAGATTTTTCATAGGCACACGTATTGTTAATGAGCACTTAGTCCATCTATCTGTTACCTTCAATCACTCATGGGTGCCCTCACTCTGCCTGCAGGACGTCTGAGCCAAGACGTCTCACCACAGCCTGGCAGCAGGAAGCCTTGATGTAGCCTCGAAGATGAGAGAAGACAGCTGCAGATGAATGAATGCATGAAACTAGAGAGTGATGCAGGCAGAAGCGGAGTCTGCATGTTACCGTCTTGTGGGTTTCTGTTGTTTTGTCTCGGCCAAATAACAGTCTGCCCTCTCTATGTGGGAGTATGTGGTCCCAAAAGGCAGCTTTGGATGTAAAAGGGCAAGGTGGCAGAAAGATTTGTTCACAATACATATTGAAAACTCTGGTCTTGTTATTTTATTTCTTCTTCTTTCCTTCTGTTCATCAGCTTCTAGGCTTTTGCTTCATGCTTTATGACTCCCCTCAAAATTACTTTCTCACAATTCCTGTCTACTTTTAAAAAAAAATTATTTAATTTTATTAGTAGTCTCTTATTGAAGCGACATGTAACTTGTACAGATGCCATCAGTTCTCAATAAATCAATAAATTGTATTTGATGGTCTACTCAGTCTTCTGATAACAAGCAATGTTGTTCAGTGAAAATTGAAGACAAAATAAAATCAACTGCTCTGGGCCTTGCCTCGGTAGGACAGTTTCTTACACGCTTTGATATTGTGTCTCTTACAGCAATATTCTATAAGGAAAAGACTGGCAAACATTAAACCAAGGCTCTTAATAAACCACTAAGAAAACAGCCAATTTAGAAACACTCAATATTGTACAAGTGACCCATTCTGACCTTCTGCAACTTTGTTTTCAATTGAAAACAATCGCCAGTTCAACTATGCAACAGGAGTGCCTCCCCATCCAGTTGGGCATTCCCTCAGGGAAAAAAAACCCCACAAACCCACAACAAAACCCCCCATTAAAAACTGCACGTGTTTCTATATTTTAACTACCCAATACTACCTAATAACTAGTTTATTATTACTCAGTCAAACTTTAAACACACAATCATGTTTGCAAAGAATCTGCAAGAGGCAACTTTAGAAGCCAGGTGTTTGCCTGAATCCCCAAGAATAACTGTATAGGTAAAAAACTGAGAGAACTGCTGAGTTCCGAATAAAATCTGTGTGCACTCTATGGCATATGACAAGTAATTATTTGAGTATTTTTTTTAAAGGATTAAAAAAGGATTATTTTGCAATGAACAGTAATGACCAAATAATCACCAGCAGTTCTTGTCCTGGTTCTGTTCTCATATATGAATAGTTTCCTCAATCTACTTGTTATTTGACACAAATAAAAAACCCAATAAATAAATTCTAATGGTCAATTTAAAACACTGATCGCTTTGATCCATTGCAGATTTCAACTTGGGGTCAAATAGGAAATATCAGGTTTTTCAATTATTTAGTTACAGTTGTATAAAAGTGCGTTTTAGATAAAAATCACACAAGGAATGAAGGCAACCTCAAACTTTAGAAAAAGAAGCAACTCACAAGGGTTCATTAGCATTGTCATAGGCTAAATAGATTATGAAGCAATGTTTTCAGGCTGGGCTGCATGTTTGGCATGTGTGCCTCATTTGCAACATACACTAGGATGCTGGAGATGGCTTGTGGATGTGAACTTCAATGACTATTGTATAAGACTTAGCAATCTCATATATCTCAGGATTTAGTACCTTGTATACCTGTCTAGAGGAACAGATGGTCAGATATAGGAAAAAAATTTTAAAAGAACAACAGTTGTGATGCAACCAAAGATACACGATTCTCCTCCCTCAATCTCTCTAGTTTCCTCATTTTCTCTCTGGAAATTGTTTGGGGTTTTTTCAACACAAAAAAATCTTGGTGTGCCTATCACTTTCTGTTAAAAGTATCTTCCCAGAGTAAAAGAAGTAAAATTAGATCATAAATTAAATTAATTATGATGTCTTTACCAAGGGAAATGACCCTGTGGAAGTCTGTTGCCATTTTATTACAGACTCTTTTGGTTATGCTCTATTGAATACTTGTCCTGATTTCTCTCACATAAAGAGAGACTTCTACCACAAGTCTCTGCACACTGAAAATCTTAAATGTCGTTCTTGTATTACCTTGCCACAATTCACTATTTACATGTTATTTTGCTTTATCTATAGTACATGAGTTTTCTATCTGTATCAGCCATATTTATTGGATACTTTGTAAGAAAGCAGACCTTTGTATCTCTCCCTCCCTACTGCAGCACAGTAAAGGTGTGAACACCAAGTTGTTTTCATTTGCTGGCTCCCAATTAAGCATGCAGCTGCTGCACTTGGAAATAATAGCCATCCAAGAAGCCTCTGATAAAGGAAAAGCAAGGAGAAGGATCCTTACTGCAGCAGTCCTCATGGATGAACTGTTTTAAGCAATCATTGGGAGCTGGCAGTGATCTATCGTGGAATAGAAAACTGACTGGCTAATGAAGGCATTAGTGGCAGTACACGTAAGACAAAGGTTTGGCCTTCAGTGTTTTGACACAAGGTGCAGGAGCAATGAACCTTATGCTACAATTGCACCTCTTGAGGGCTGTATTTTATTTTCTTGGATGGATTGAGTAAGGTGAGGAAATAGATGAATGACAAACCAAAAATAATACCATTTTGAAGGAGTATTAGTGTGAATACAATGCGGTAGAAATTGAATTAGCTGTGAGTCCCTGCTGAGTTGTATGAAATAGCTGTTAAAGCTAATTCTCATTGTAACACATAATGGTATTATCGATTTACTTGATACATGGTTAATGAGTGTAATTTTTCAGACTCCTTGAATACAGTAAATCCTGTTTACTCTTTTAGTGCAAACCTGCCTGCTGCCTGTAATTCAACTTCCCTTGTATTGTCTCCTCATTGTGTATTCAAATAGGCCTACCCACATTCCTTCACTGCTAGAACTTGATAACATATTCTGTGGGAGCACCTGCGTGACCTTTTTATTACATCTCTGTTATCCTTTGTGACAGTCCAGTGGGAAATTCAAGAGAAATTAACAGCTGAATGGCAGGGGAGCATTAACCCCTTCAGGGACTGTACTTCATGGAAGCATTATGACACTACATCATGGTAAGGTGAAGAGTGGGTCAGGGTCAACTAGAAAGGTCATTATGAGGCTTGAAAGCCCTGAAACTGTAAGGAAAGAGCTTTGTCAGAATGGAAGAAATTCGGCAATAAAACACAAAAAGGAATCTAGGAAGCTTTTAAATTTTTCTTCACAAAATAAGCCTCAAAGGCAAAGGGGCTTTGGACTTTGAAAAGTCTTTGCCTGCCTTGTGGTCATTCTCATGCTGAGCAAGGAGTCGAGATCTTTCCTGACACATAAGATAAAGGGTAAATTTAATTTTAATTTTGACCAGATTTTTGCTTTTATTCTCAGGGATTTTAGACTCTGTGTTAATAGGAGGGACATTATTAGTGAATTCAAAATTCTATTTTGGAGAGTGTATATTTCCATGTTGTTCAACTACTATCCTGATTTCCCAGGTCAATTATGTTTCAAAACCAATAAAGTGGATATTCACACTGTATTTATTAATATCTTTAAGGTACCGGTATCTGGCTATTGTGTCCCATATACAAATAAAGAACAATACTCAAAAATCCTGTTAAGGGCTTCAATGCTTTTTTAAAATCTTAAGCTGTCTTCTTCCTGTATGTTTTTTGTGTCTTCACATGAATTTGTTGGAAACTACCATGAGCTCTGAGCATGGTAGATCATGGGACCTTCTTTTTACTTTTTCCCAGGGTTTGTCTTGCAAGGGGATAAAGAGTATTAGAAACTAGCGTTCTTAGAATTATCTCTTTGTATCCAAAAGCATGACGATGTTTTATGTTTGAGTAAACTTGTTTTATTCCAAATGTCTGTTTTGATCTGGCACATTGCCTCTTGCTGCCCTTTCTCGCTGGTGGTGTCCTTCACCACAGTGCACACACATCGTTTCTTCACAGTCTTTGATTCTACAAAATACCCCCAAAATGAAGTATATGAAAATATTCAGGACACTTTACATAGTTTCTTCCAACCTCTTCAAAATATTTGTGATGTTTAAAGGTTCAGATGCCCTCTCTCCCTTCAGCAATCACACCTCAGACTGAATGCATTTTCCTTTATTCAAATATTCAGTGGTTCTTAAACGCTAAATTAAAATAATAGAAAAATAAAAATAGTCTTCAAATCCTACTCCTGCTACCCATGACCCACCCAGCTTCTAAAAAAATTAATAAAATGAATCTATTACCAGTAGAGAATTTTATAGAATAGATTTAAATTGATTTAAAAATAGAATCTATTTCAGCACTTTAAAAATCCCTACTTAAATATTCCATTAAATTTTTATGCATGCACCCTGTCCTCCCTTTTCCAGTCAAGTCATATCATCAGTTTTAATTACCCTTCATGAGCATGTGAATACATTTTTAGCTGATGTCCTTTTTAATTCCATGCATATTTTCTATCAAATATACAATTACAGAGGAAATATTATAAGTTCTCTATTTCCACTTATCTAAAATCCAAAGGTTATACAGCTTATTGTTTGAAATGCTTTTTCTTTCTGAACTTCTCCAATGACATCCAAACCCCATTTCTATATTAATGTGTGATAATCATCAGTCACAATAATAATAGGAAAACATATGGGATCTTCTTGTATTTATCTACTGCATGAAGTACTTTATTCTTGGAAAAGTACCATGAAGATGTAAGGTTCACTCTTCATGAAAATCACCAGAATTTTCACACAGATATTGTAAGCACCTGGCTTTAACCATTTCCTTTCTCTTGCTGAACTTACATAGTAAGGAGACTATTTCTTTTTCACTACTTAAGGAAGCTGGTGTAACAAGATAACAGTAAAAACAGAGTTTCCAAGTACAAATCTCCCTAACAGAAGAGACTAAATGCTACATCAATCAATAAGGGGGTTTCACTGTCAGAGAGGTCCCTCTATGGACCTTTTGTTCTGCTTGGATTTTATTTCTGTCCATATTCCTCTCATCTACCACATTCCTACAGGCAATGACTCTTTCAAATTTGCCCTCAAATAAAACAACCATGAAGCTATCTTCCAAGGGTATTGGTCAACTGAAATAAAAAAAATGAACTTCTGATCTGTTTAAGCCAACACTCTTCTTCTGGGCTTGTGATTCTAAATTTTGTATACACACCACTACTGCAATAAACTGTCAACCTTGACTCCAGTCACAGGAGCACAAATAGATCTAGGCTTAGTTATAATGTGTTTTTCACTTAAAAACTAGTCACATCCTGGGCTTGCTTTGATACTAATTAAAGATTACAAAAATGTGTTTGATATCTACTTCTATTCATCCAGACAGTTGAAAAATATTAATGACAAAATAAATAAAAGACTAGAAAAATAATCTTGAAGTTCTTCATTATGTGTGACCTTCCACAAGACTACTTAGAGTTATCTATGCAGATTAGAAGGCAATAATCATTTATAGGTTTTTTTGCTTACTTCTGTCTTAATTTTCTGAGTGGGTTAAGTTGGGTTTTTTTCACAAGTAATACTTTTCTTATTAAAAAACTAAGCATAAAGGTATTAATTAATTTCAATACATCTGTATTTAATGAGGCTCTGTTTTCCTCACTCTCTCTGTTTTTTCTTCTTAGCTTTTCCATGAGAAACTGGGGTGGGGGGAAACAAAAGAAAAAAAAGAAATCTAACAATCTCATTAGAAAATCAAAGTCATTAGAGAGAAACAGGTTCTACTTTTCAACAATGTTTTCCATTTCAAGAATATAAATAGATTATGAAAATGTTGTGTCTTTGAAGAAGAGTAAGAAGGAGGAACACTGCCCCGAGCCTACCCTCAAACGACACAAGTCTGCCTTGCCCTGTGCTCAGGTTACAGGTCCCAGAGGCACAGGCTGCTGGTGCACTGAGTGGTGTAGTGGGCAGATGACTGACCCCACTGTGAGAGGAGAGGAGAACATTCCCTGAACAGCTGGTGCTCCCTTCCTGTGCATGTTCCTGCTGCCCAGGGCAGGAGGGTCTACACTGCCTCCTCCATTGTGCTCCAGAGCATATCCAGAACCCGTGGCTGAGCCTGGGCTGATGCCCAGATGTGCTGGATATAGGACAAGTCTAACCTCAAGTTAATGACTTAGGTTAAAATAAAATTTTATATATATATAGATATAAACCTACATAACCCCACTTCCTAAGATACTTTTATGTCGATCATCATGAGGGTATGTAAACATTAAGGACTCAAGCATCCAAAATGGTTTTGCACTGGTTCGATCATTCCATAACAAAATACATTCACATAAAAAGTCATACCTATCTCTGAAACTACCAAATAACTTATCCAATATTTTTAGAGGGAAAAAAACCTGTTTCGAAACAAAATGAATTTAAATGCTTCCAAGCCTGACAATGTCTGGCTTGCTCTGTAATTATAATTTAGCAGACATAAGGCCAGAGGGTAATTTTTCCCTGATGTTTCCCTGATAAAAATGAGCAGTGAAGTCAGAAAATACACCATTTTTTGCTTTATTAAAAAGCTAAAAACATACTTACCTGCTAGGTACCATCTCTCTGATGTAATTTCTCAGTGTAAATAAAATATCATATCTACAATTGCTGCCTAAGAAATAAGAAAACTTAGTACCAACAAAAATTATTTTATTCATTTTTTAAATAATTAGAATAGTTAAAAATAACTTTAAAACCCCCCAACCCTAAATTTAATCTAATTCAAAATCAGAGACTACTTTTGCTAAAACTTTACTGACTTGATAGGAAAAAAAAAGCAATAGATAGGGGAAAAAAAGAGCGATGGTAATGTGTTCATGCAAATAAGAAAATAGAATGGAATGTATGAAATATTGATCTACAGTTAATCAAGTAAAGAAGTTTAAACATAATAGGGTCAAGACAAATTCTTAATTCATAGAACGCTTTGCAGATGGAGAAGGGGACATTTTATCAGATACATAAGGGCAGAAGAATGGAAACATTTTTTCTTACATCCTTTAGAAGTAGCAAGTTCAAATATGCGTATCAAATAAAGGGAGAATATCTTTTCAGCCCACCAGTCATTAGGAAGAAACAAACCCTGGTATCATGAACAGGAGGGAAATAAGGACGCTAAATAGTTTACAGTGAAATCTCTGTAAGAGGTAGCTGAGAATTTAGTTTCCTCCTCAAGGTGGTTCATAATTTGTTAAATAATGTATATGAGAAACAAATTGGTTACACTGGCTTTTGATACAGATTTCTTTAATATTTTTAACAACATAACAAGTGTTTGAAAATGATCTTTTTGGTATCATGATGTAGTACAAAATATAGCCAATTTTCTCCAAATCAAATGACTACATATAATTAGCCGTGCTCCATGACACCAGATCATGTAAGAGATGTGAAACGTAGATCATTCATGTAGATCTCACCTAACTGTCGAGATCTTTCACAGGGCAGGAAAGAGAAGGAGGTACCCAGGGAGACGTAATTAATCATACCATCACACAGGTGTCTGTCCTCCCATTGATAGCTATTTGCAGTTTGACTATGTATCTTTGAAAATTAGAACATGCTGGTCTATGTAGATTAAAATAACTACTACTATTAATAACAATGAGTTATTAATATTTTTATTTTTAATAAAAATGCTTAAGTAAAGGCAACATTTAGTAACAAATCCTAAAAGTGAAAAATTTAAAAGCTATTCTAAATTTTCTTGCACTAGATAATCTGAAAACAAATTAGAGTTATAAAGTGCAGAACAATTGACCTTCTTAGATATTATATACATCACTTATAAAGCTAATTGCATTTTAATTGGGTTTTAGTAAATGGACAGTTTTACAATGATAGAATAGATTTTAAACACTTTTGGTTTTAATGAGTGTTAATTTTCCTGGTGATTTGCTTCAGCATAGAAGTATCATGACTGAATTAATTCTGCCTGAAGCTATTCTATATTTTAAGGTCATAAATGTTGACAAGTAGTATAGACGATAAAGAAAAAATGATAAAAACCCCGCAAAACTGGGGAAGTTCAGCTCAAAAAGAGAAAAAAAAATTGAATAAAAACTCTCAAGATATAATGGTTCTGCAAATGTTAGAAAAGGCATTTGGAGCTGCAAATGTTCACATATTTTGAAGTAAATTTTAGCAAGGTTTGATGTTTTTCTCTAAGTACAGCCTCAACACAGTCCTGGATCAAATAGGAATATTTGAGAGAGAAATATTTTTCTTTTTTTCCTCAGGTTCCTTTCCCATTGTATTACAGTGTCTTATTCATATGCAGGACACACAAATAGTCCTATTGAGACATCTTCCTTCAAAAATGATATCTTTTTCTAACCACATACAGATTCAGCCTCATTCTTTTGAAAACATTCTTATGTCTTCTATTAACTTTCTTGCAAGCTCTTCCTACCTGCAATGTTACCTCTTCATCAGCTGTCAGCTGGACTCCACTCGTGTGCTTTATAAAATCTCTGTGTTCCCCTTTTCCCATGAGCCCTGACCCTTCCTACCAGGAAGGGACACCTGTTGCTTGCTCTCTGGTCACTGACAGCTGGATTTAGATAAAATGGAGTATTGAGTGCCCTGGAATACAACCCTGAGAGGCTGCCTGGTGAGGTCTTTTCATCTCAGGGTGAGCATCACTGATATTCTTTCCCAAATATTTTCTGTCAAAGTTTAGCTGCAGTATCCCTCACGAAAAAGCCCAGGACACCCTTTCACTCAGAACTTTTGTTGTTTGCCTAACTATGTATGGTCTGGCTGCATGTGGCAGTCTGTTACACTGCTAGCTGCTACCAAATCATTTGGCTGAGGCGTGTTCTGCTTTTTTAATATATTATCTTGTCTCATCTTCAGGCGTCACTCTTAAGGGCTCCCAGTGTCAATAAATGTAACTTAGCAGTTACCATTCACTCTTACTGAAGCAATTTTACACCATCCTCTAACAGGGGAAAGGTTAACTTTACAGACTAGTGGTTTGAAAATGTCTTATACTAATATAATAAAATAATAATTAAATGATACTATAATCAGATAAGTCATACTTTTATATATATACATATATATGTACATATACATATAAAAGATTAGGCTTTTCTGGGCACAGGTGAGTAAAACAGAAGGAGTCATAAAAAATCATATACTACTGTGACAGTAATCTAAAATAATTTTCTCCCAAATTGGTATAATCTATGAATTTCATTAGCACATTGCTTATTCTTTCTTTATGAATGGAAAATAAATTAATAGACTAATAAACTAATATATAATAGGATTGTACAAGTGAAAACAAATATATCAAAAATGGTGAGAGGGAAAATATATATTTAATTTAAAATAGCTATTTGCCTTGTATGCTTGAGGTATTACATTTCAGTCCATAATCTTTTGATATAATCAAAATACCTCCCTCACCAAAAGTGCTGCTGTACTTAAAACTTCAAACATTGTCATTCTGTAACAGGAATTTTGAACTCTATTGCATTTTAGAGTAGGAATGTTTTACATAATAAAAGCATGAACATATAGTTTATTTCCTCATGCACCTTGCCCTGAATAATACCTCTGAAGCTACTATTTAAAGAGGACAAAAGCACTTTAATTTTTTAAGGGATAGGGGGGGCTTCTACAGCTATTTGAATTTTTCTATTTATAGATCAACACTTAATTTTTCATTTACATATATTTCTACCTAAGCATATATAGATACACCGATGTTGCTGTGGGGAAGTAACATTCGGATTCCAGAAATATCTATAATTAGTGGACCTGGATGGTTTAAATTAGTGATATTTGTATTGAAAAAAAGTTTTAAAATAAACATATGCCAAGTAAAACATCTGGAAAGTCAGAATAGCAATGGTCATAGTTTGAATTACAAAGGGAAACTTTCTCAAAAGTGTAGAAGGATTCAGTTATTGTGCAACTAAGGCAGGTAACCTGCATACTGACCCAAAAGACCATTGAAAAGTGCATGCTCATTTAAGTGACTCTTTCAACTCATATAAAAATCAAAGATCAACAGCTCCAGATGTGCAGCTAATGTACAGGCTGATTTGTATAAAAAGTGAGCCCTGGAAATGGGTCTACAATGGAGAAGCCCTTAGGTATGCTTCCTGTAAGCAAAAGCAAAGACTAAACAGCTGCCATTCCAGCAATGCTAAACCACCTTTCAACTTTCTGAAACTCAGCCCCAATGTACTTACCTGTGTAAAGAAACACCAGACACTTCTAATAACACTTGGACAACTGGCTGAACAGGCAGTATGCACTGAGTGCTTCCAAAATTGAAAGGCATAACAAAAGTTTAGTGGATTTAAATTTTTTTTCTGTATGATCAGTGAACAAAGTTGAGCTGTTTTCCTGGAGGAGGGGGAATTCTTTTCATTATTCCAGGTGGATGACTTGACTCTTTCTTTTTGTATTTAAAAAAACCCAAAGGGTCCCAAGTAGAGTACTGACTTCCAGATAACTTCAGCTGGAACATCTGGACTATGGATCCGCAAAAAGAACTATACAAAATATTAACACTACTGGATCACATATTCTTTGAGATATTCTTGGACCAGGACACCAGACTGTACTTAGAAATCCTCAACAAAACACCTTTAATCTAGAGGTTTTTATTAAAATATCTTCAATTTACACACCAAGTCTCCCACAGAGAATAAGCCATTATCTTCCGAGAAGCTGCCGATAAATACAAGGACATGTCTGGGAAAACAAATCCACAGGACTTAAGACCTGAGCACTATCCAGAGGGAGAACTCAAAGGGCGAGAAGATCAGATTTATGGAGAACCTTCAGTTGAACATAAATGCACTGAAATCTCCTTAAGTTTTTTTTGTGGAGAATTCTTTCACTCTACCCTAGCTGAAACCAGG